>VUQH01011348.1:4611-21808 GCA_015106775.1 Etroplus canarensis
ACACCATCAGCTCAGGTAAGCCCTCTGGACCCGGGTTCACAGACAGACTGTCCACCTGCAGCAATGATAAAGTCATTACACACTGAAGCTTTATTTATTTTATAAGCTTAGATCTCATCCATAAGGCAGATGTGTGTACTGCAAAGAGCAGCTCTGAAGGAAGAGCTGTTCGGCTGAGGGAGGGAAACGACTACACTACAACTTTCTGGTAGAATGATGCCACCTTGTGGTGAAAGTTTTCATGAAAGTTTGCAGAAGATTTTTCAATAAAAGTATGCGATTTCTCAAAAGTGTCCCTGGTAGCACAGTGGTTTGTGCATTCACCTCACAAGCAAAAGGTCCCTGGTTTGATCCTAGGTGGGGACAGAAGCCCCTCTAACCATGGAGGCTTGCGTCAGGAAGGGCATCTGGCATGTGGCGAACCCTTTGTGGAGAATACAAGGGAGCGGCCGAAAGGTACATTTCAAATATGATTTCTCAAAAAATTTGAATATCATATAAAAGCTTTTTTTTAAAATTTATTTTTAAATTTATGTTTCGGATTCTATATTCATTACATGTAAAATGAAATATTTCAAGCTTATTATTGTTTTAACACTGATGATTATAAGATAAGCCTGTCCCAAAACTGGAAAATTTGCATCATATACAGCAGCGGATAGTCACTCAGTTATAAAAAATATGAAAAATATGTAATATATATACACACAAATTAAAAAAGCAAAAAACTACATACTCAAAAGTACTATTAAAAATATTTACACAACTTAAATAAAATTACAGCAAAAACAATTCTTTAAACTTTACTTTAAATAATATTTACACCATAGATGCATACAGATGTACACAGATATGACTTGCAGCTGATGAAAATCAGAAATCTAGTATCTCAAATTATTGCAATATTTAATTCCGAGTTTGAGTAAATTACTATTCAAACAGTTATAAATACCATGTATCTCTCAATCTAGTTCAATACACACACACACATTCATCGCTGCTTGAGATATCAGCAGCCAATGAGAGGTAACAGGATGCATGAGGAGCCATTTTCATGGTGTAAAGTAGAAATCTGGAGGTTGAAAGTCATGGTTGAACAGCTGTGCTGAAGGACCAGATAACAGAGGCCACAGAGAGAACATCTAACGTCACTACAGTGAGTTTCAGTGCTTTTTTCTGGAAGCCATTTTATTATGGGTCTCTATAAGACATCTGACTGGCAAACTCTGAGGTGGTGATTTCTGTTAAAGCTGCATATCCTATCGCAACATTGGGTAAAAGAAGACAAAATGCCTAGGTGGTGATGCATAAATTGTCTATGCAGAGGGAAAGGTCTGGGCATGAAACAGTTGGAAAGCCATTTTCTTCTTTTTTTCAGAATAATTTCCACGATGACAACTCAGAGTGATTGATATCATCCTACTATGGCTGGTAGAGAGCAAGGGAAAACTAAATTATTTATAAAACTTAAACTGCAAATGTTAAAAATATTTAAAAAATTTAAAAACACAGATTAAGCCATCAAAAGTCCAAAGCATATTTTAAAGCTTGAATGATGTTTCTATGATAAAGTATGCCTGAAAGCTAGGGCTCCAAAGCAGGCTGGGTTTTTCCACTCTATGAGATGATTTCCCATTCATTTCAAAGGTGAGGAAAAGCACAGTATTTTACAAATTCTGTTAAAACTGTGTGATGAATCCCTACCAAAAGTCATTATGTGCTATTCCTGATTAAGTCCATATGTTTTGTTTTCACTTTTGTTATTTGGCAGTGAAAAACAATGCTCTACAGAATCTCCACCTGAGCTCACCTGTCCCTCCAGAAGCCATTTCTTCAGCAGGACCAGCTGACCAGGTCCCACATCTGAGCTGTCAGACGGCTCCTCCCAACGGAAAGCTCGCACCACTCGGTCTGTGTACCCTACCACCAGCTCGCAACGCCCATCTCCATCTGCAGACATGCACGCGCTGAACTCAGAGCCTCAATAAACACAATAACAAATGTATACAGAAGAAAAGGAAAACCAGAATTTACCAATATCACTGATGAGGATGACTTTGGTGTTTGCAGGAATATGCTGAGTGAAGAAGGGCTTCTGTTCCTCAGCTGACATGAATTCATGTTGGCTGGATGAATCTGCTTTGTTTGTGGGGGCAGCTGTGAGGTCGAAGAGGTGAAACCAGCCCTCTGCGCCCACAGCAACCACAAAGTTCTGACAGAAAAAAACCACACTGCGTCACATCACATGTGAACTTTCAGACATCCGGCTGCCTCCTTATTTATCTGTTCTCACCTTTCCTTTGTTGCAGACATCTCCAACTGCGACACAGGTGAGCTGTGAAAACCACAACACGTCACATGAGCCAGAGATCAAATCAAATAAAAAGGAGTTTTCTGGTCTGTACTAACCATGCCCACACAGGATCTTGTGATACAGGGTTTGGAGTCATCGTTCTTGTAAACAAGCAGCTTTCCGCTGGTGTCTCCTACAACCAGCTCGTTCAGCTGAAGCGAAGGGAGACAGGTGCGTTACTCAGCAACAAGTTAACACAATCTGCAACAAGATTCTGATTATCATTTAAATGGAGGTCCTGATTTTCTTTTGGGTTTCTTATGCCTCTTTTTTCTCATACTGATTAAGCAAAATTTGCGAAAAAGCAACTGAAAAGTTGTTTACACACAACTACATGTTACACAGAAATAAGAAGAAAAATGACAAAAAGAAAAGGTATACCCAAAGTAAACAAATTAACTATTACTAATTAAATAAGGCTATTATAAAACTAACTTTAACTTAATTAAGGTGTGAAAACTATTTAGTTAGGTGAGATAAAAATTAAACCCAGACTTTAGTATAAAAAACAAATATAAAAATATAGACAGGAAATGTCTTTACATTCATTCTTAGTCTTTTTTTCCTGTAATTTTGCCAATATGATAAACCAGCCACTGGAGCCCACAAGCCAGTGTACTCTTAGTGCCGGTTCCAAGCCCAGGTAATGGTGAGGGTTGCGTCAGGAAGGGCATCCGGCACAAAATCAAATATGCGGATTCATAAATGATCCGCTGTGGTGACCCGTAACAGGAGCAGCCGAAAGAAGAAGAATTTTGCCAATATGATGACCGGAGACACTAAAGCAAGACTTGCTTGTTAAATCTGCCCCTGACGAGACCTGTCAATTGAACTCACTGGCCACTTCATAAGTTACACCTCGTTAGAACTGGGTTGGACCCCCTTTTGTCTTCAGAGCTGCCTTAATTCTTCATGGCATAGACTGAACAAGGTGCTGGAAAAATTTCTCAGATTCTGATCCATAATGACATGACAGCATCACACAGTTGCTGCAGAATCTCCCATTCCACCACATCCCAAAGGTGCGCTATTGCACTGAGATCTGGTGACTGCAGAAGCCATTTGTTTACAGTGAACTCATTGCTGTGGTTAAGCTTGAGCTGATTTGAGCTTTGTGATATGGTGCGTTATCCTTCTGGAAGCAGTCTGTCAGAAGATGGGTACACTGTGCTCATAAAAGGATGGACATGGTCAGCAACAATACTCAGGAAGGCTGTGGGGTGTAAACAATGTTCAGTTAATACTAAGATGCCCTAAGAGTGCAAAGAATATATCATCGTATTATTACAACAGCAGCAACCTGAACTGTTACTACAAGGCAACAGAAATCAAGGCTCCTCAGACCAGGCAATGTTTCTCCAAACTTCTACTGTTCATTTTTGGTGAACCCGTGCCAACTGTTGCCTCAGTTTCCTGTTCTTAGCTGACAGTAATAGCAGGTAGGTAGACCCTTTATCGGCATTTCAAGCACGTACAGGTGATGCATGAAATGAAATAAGGACCATGGTGCTACTTATACAACTAAGAAACACATTAGTGCAAATAGAACAATAGAGGACATTTAACAAAAAGTGACGACAAGAAAGACAATGACAAGCAGCACTGACCGTTACGCTGTCCTGATGAGAAACAAAAAATGATATTAATAAAAATAGTAAGGTAGAAAGTATTGAATATAAACATTTAATATTACAAGAATAAATACCTGAAAAAATACATATACACAGTGCTGCATTTACTGGAAAATAGGGAAATGTATTTGAGTGTTTGTTTGTGTGTGTGTGTGTGTGTGTGTGTGTGTGTGTTTCCAGTCCAGTCCCTGAGTATTGAGCTGTCTGAGGGCTTGTGAGGAAAAAACTGTTGCACAGTCCGAAAGTGAGGAACCAAATGCTTTGGTACCTCTTGCCAGATGGCAGGAAAGGTGAAGAGTTTTTGTGGGGTGTGTGGGGTCGGCCACAATGCTGGTGGCTTTACAGATGATAAATGTCTGTGATGGAGGGAAGAGACAGACTCCAATGATCTTCTCAACTGTTCTCACTATCTGCTGCAGGGTCCTGCGATCAGATATGATGCAGTTATCCCACCAGACAGTGACACAGCTGCTCGGGATGCTCTCGATAGTCCCTCTGTAGAATATGGGAAGGACAGGTGGTGGGGGATGTGGCACCTGGTGTGGTCTTCTGCTGCTGTAGCCCATCTGCTTGTGCATTCAGAGATGCTCTTCTGCATACGTTGATTGTAAAAGATGGGGTTTTTTTAAATTACTCCTGCCTTCCTATCAGCTGGAAGCAGTGTGGTTATTATTCAGCAAGCCATTTTTACCCTGAGAACTGCCAGTCACTGGATAATTACTCTTTTTCGGACCTTGAGATGGTTGTAGATCAGCAGTTTCTGAACAAACAACCATGCCCCGTTCAAAGTCACTTAAATCTCCTTTCAGATGCTTGGTCTGAACATCAGCAGCTCATCTTGAGCATGTCTACATGCCTAAATGCACTGAGTTGCTGCCATGTGATTGGCTGATTAGATACTAACAATGAATGAAGTGGCCAGTGAGTGTATTTATTTTCCGTTTACTTAATGTACAGTCAATCCTATGAAGTCTGCACTCTTATTCAAGCAGCAGGAGTGACCGATGTGTTTAAATGCGGGTTTCACGTTAGTTAATGCGAAACGATAAAACACAAAACAACAACCGGAGTCGTTACCGAGTCGTTGTCTGCGTCTCCCAGACAGATGGCGTGCGGAAACAGAGTCCCCGTGAAGTCCAAACTGACCCGGTGAACATAGTTCAGGGACCGCATAGCCGCTGGTGTTACTGATAGAAAGAGAAGCGTCCTAAACCTGCGAGTACCAGTTCTTTTTTTAATCTCTGCAGAACACAAAGTGAGCTCAACGGCTGGTGCCGACCGCTAAAAGTAACCAATACATTAAGACTGCGTCCCTTTTATGTCACTGCCTTTCAAACGCGTCCTTTACATTAACTTTAAAGCCGTTAAATTATTGCTAAAGAGCCGCGCAGCAGCTAATTCACTAACACGCCCGCCGCCTCTTCCTGGTAAACAAAACCATGTGACCTAGAACTACGGAAGCTCAGCGTAGTTACATGAGGTTCTCCGCAAAAACAACCCGCGGAATGGTTTGATTACTTTTTGAGTTCAGCAGGGGCGTTTCTAAGGGGGACATGCATGGGGGGGCCCTACCCCCAATCATGTTGGGGGTAGGGGTAGGGGATTGTGTCATGAAGGGCATCCAGCATAAAAGGCGAAGTCTAGCAGTCGCAAATTTGCAGTTAAGTTTCTAATAGCGGTGACAGTTTGGATTCAGTTTCATTTCATAGGAAATGACAGTTATATTTATACATGTATATTTCTTGAATTTAAGTGTTTTACTTGAAAATCACACTATTATGTACTAGAATTGCTTTTAAACGATAAGAACATCTGGTGCAGAATGTCACACACATGCGTGTGCGGTTTACCGCTGCCAGCTGGCGACAACTTGCAGTAGTCAAAGAATGATCAATTTCATATATGGTGTGAAGAATATCTCTTACCAGTCCAGGTTTTGGTGTGGTGGATCATCGGCTTCTGCATTAATCTCTGTTTGGCACCTGTGACGTTTCACGGCGCACAAGCTCGCAGCAGCACTAAGCTCGGCAAATTCCGTAAAAAGAGGGAAATCTCCAATATATTTTGGTTTTATCATTAGTTTTCTAATAAATATGGTCGGAACACATGTACTGGAAAAGTGACTTTTTGTGATTTTTGGCAAAATCGTTAAAGTTGCCCTTTAATTTCTAGGGACGTTTTTATAAATTAAGAGCATGCTGAAATACACTGGTATACATGGTAGTACAGCAAGGTCGCTGGAAAATTTAGAGCATGCACAAAATCTCTAACATTTGCCAGAATATGCGTCCCACATACGAGGACCATATGTTGCAGGTACTTAATGCATACTGAGACTCACGTTACTCATATGTCAAAATACATAGAGGCACCCAAAACATATTAATAACCTATGAGTAACATGTTTTTAACATATGTATAACATATCAAATATACCTCCAACGCAGAGTGCCGTTTGTAGATGTACTTGACGTGATCCAGTCGAACTGAACATGTTTCTAACACGCAACTGCCAAATAATTGCCTATGCGGTGCGTTTAAGGGGAGTGGTATAAATGGCTTCAAGTTGTGAATGCCGGCAGTACGCTAGCATATATATTATGTATACATCCATTTAACATCATTGTTCTGCATATGCCAGCTTTTTAAGGGAATTTGAATGCATCGGCATAAGCTTGTTGCATTGTCAAGGTGTGACAGGGGCTTAAGCCAAAAACTAAATCTAGGTGAGAAAATACATTTTAGTCTCCAAACTAGGCTTTTGATAAAAAAGAAAACTAACTAGAAGAATACTGTGTGCTTACAAAACAAAACAAACTAAAATAAAATAAAAGTGTAAGTGAAATCTCCTTAGTTTTAGTCTTTGTCAGTCTGACGAGGCTTTGCTGCTCAGGATCTCTACATGACTGAGGGTCAGCTGGCTTCACAAAGTGTTGGGTTTGCATTGTAAGTTGTAATCTAAGCATCTGAAATCTTCCCCTGACTAATACACCACCTTTATTGCAATAATCAGGGACACTAAAACTAACACAGAAACTAATGAAAACTAAACTAAAACTTAGACATTTTCAAACCATAAAAACAGAACAGAAACAAACAACCCCACTTTGGAAACTAAGTGGAACTAAAACTCAAAACTAAATAAAAATAAAAACTAATTAGAAAATACAAAACTATGATAACGCTGACCAGTAGGAATATGACTTAGTAAATGTAGTTTTCAGCTGCTCCCTTGTATTCTCCACCAAGGGGTCGCCACAGTGGATCAATTCGCACTGGTAATTTGGCAGAGGTTTTATGCCGGATGCCCTTCCTGACACAACCCTCTATGATGAGAGGGGCTTGTGTCCCCACCTGGAATTGAACAAGGGACCTTTCTCTTGTAAGGTGAATGTGTAAACCACTAGAATCGTAACTTGAATCCTGCACCACTTACAAGGAATAAATGTGACACAGTGTGGCAGTGCATGAGCCTGAAAATTATATCCGATGTCATTACTGGTTTTATTTCTGATTACTTATTCTGATTTCTTGTGGGCCCCCTCTGACTTGATCTTGGTCCCCACTCTGCCATCCCATTTTAAAATCCTGGATACGCCACTGGCACTCAGATGTGTTTTGACACATTTTTTTTCATTAACAGTGAATTTTTAAAAATCCATGAATGACTTTTAGAAACTGAGAGGGGCTGAATTTGGATCGGCATTCTCTGTTACTCAAGCGCATAATAGGGACATCTAGCGGGAAAAGTGCGCAAGTACATCCAAACGCTTTTAAACAGTTTTTATTTCCATACCTCTTAATTTGTCTTGGATTGGAACCCCAGCAGGAAACGTTTGTTTTTTATTTAGATCATGAACCTGAAACAAAAAAATCAGATCCACCCACTTCTACGATTGGTAATCAATTTCTGTGCAATGATTGCCTCAAATAAATAACCAGAAAGAACAAATCTGTTGCCTGCCTGTCCACTTACTGGACACACAGTGTATTTCAGCCCTGCTCTCTTACAGCACTTTACAACAAATAATATAATCTCATATGTTCAGTGCTTTCTTTGTTTAAACTACATGTAGTAAGCATTTTTCTGTCTTTTTTATTTCACTTTATTGAATATGGAACCGCTTTACTTTATAACACATTACTGTTTTATATTCATCTTTTACATAATGCTTTATTGTATTTGATTTAATGTTTTACTTATCCAGCTCCTTTATTTTATTGTACTGCATTTTTTCCAGAATCATAATCAGAACACTTTATTAATCCCAGGGGAAAATTACTTTTTATACTTAACTGTACATTAGATGGGCAGCTATGGTTGAGCAGATGGACATAAAGTAAGAGAGGCAAGGTCGAGATGGTTTGGGCATGTATGGTGCAAAACTGTTGAGCTTCCTCTCATTTCTTTACATTTTTGCTTCCAATAAGCCAGAGTTTCTTATAATTTTTAAAAGAGGTCTAGAGACTTTCTGGGGGTCTTTCAAAGTCTTTCTTTGGACATCAGCCTTATTTTTAGTCCTGCCTTTGTCTCTGACCATTTTCAGATGAATGTTTTGTTTGTTTGCTTGTTTGTTTGTTTGTTAAGTGATTTTGCACTGACCTATGAATCATTCAAGCATAAAAAACACAAGGGACACAAAGGATGAAACTGTGTTGTCTCCACACATAACAGACAACTTGGCAAGAACCAGTTTTAAATTGTATCTTTAGACACTTTGTTCCCAGAAGTCTGACACACAAACCATTCCTTCCTATTTCTTTAGTTGAATCTATGAAAAATGCCAAGGATAACACAGTTTGACAGACATAAAATAATGTTTTTGGACCAACAAGGTGATTTCCAAAGAACTTTTAGGTGAAAACCTGGCATATCGAAGCATGGTGCGGAGTATGCCCTTAAGGGCAAAAGAAGCAATGACAGACCTATCACCTACCTACAGCAGATGAACCATATCCTATTTCTTTTTATTTAGCCAGGAAGTGAACTCCTGAGATTAAGAATCTCTTTTGCAAGAGTATCCTGAGCTGACATAGATATTATTACACTAGCATGTTTTCCAATGACAGGAGAAACCAGAGCTCCCAGTGAAAATATGTAAACTCCACACAGAAGGGCCCTGCGTGGGATTGAACCCAGGATCCTCCTGCTGTGAGGCAACACTGCTATCAAGTAAACCACCAGGCTGTTAGCTAAAAGCCATGGCCATAAGAAATAAGAAACGACCTGGCACGGGACCTAACAGGTACATCTGGTGCTTCAGTGGATCCATCCACTCTTCACCAAGGCCTCAGAAATAATCTCAGTGGAAGGGTGGCTGCCAAGAAGCCATTCTTAAAGAAGGGAACTAGGAGGGTGAGGTGTGCCAAATTACATAAGAGCTGGACTGCAAGTCAGTGACGGCTCTGTCATGGTTTGTGGCTGCATTTCAACCAGTGATGTTGGAGCTCTTGTCAAAACTGATGGAATTATGGTATCAGATACTGATCCACCATGCAATACCATCTAGAAAGTGTCTGATTATCTGCAGTCTGATTTTTCAGCATAACAATGATCTCCTCACACAGACTGTAAATGCAGTAAAAGCCTACCTGGATAGAAAAACACACAGTGGAATGCTATCAGTCGCAGATTGGCCTCCCCAGTGCCCAGACCTCAACATTACTGAAGCGGTGTGGGATCAGCTTGAACACAACAAAATGCAGCCAACAGCCAAAGAAGAGCTTCAGCATGTCCTTGAAGAAGCCAGGAGAAATATTCCTGAGAAGTGACAAGAAAGCTTACCTAAGAAAGTACAGGCTGTGTTGATTAATAAAGAAATTACTGACTTTCAACCAACCTGGACCTGCTGGACCTACCTGTGACCCACCAATTCAAGACCCAGTACTGGACCAATGCATATGGCATATGGTGGTGGACTGGAGACCCAACCAGAGAAGGTGTCAGCACACCCACTCCTTAGCACTGCCAAGGTGCCCTTGAGCAAGGCACCGAACCCCCCCCACTGTGCTCCTTGGCGCCTGTAATGAGCTGCCTTGTTCTGCACCTTTTTCGACACTGCATGTTTCTGGTTCTGCTGTGTGTTGTGCATGCAAAAGTGTGTGCATATAACAACAAAAAAAGAGTGTATTGGCTTGTAATTTCCCCCGTCTGGGGATTAACAAAGTTCTTTCTTTCTTTCTTTCTTTCTTTCTTTCTTTCTTTCTTTCTTTCTTTCTTTCTTTCTTTCTTTCATTCACGCTTTCACGCTGGTTAGAATTGTAAAAACTCTGGTTTTGCCTTATTTGCTGTATTTCCATTCATGCTTTCAAATATTTAAATAAATGGTTGCACCTATTTCCATTTTCCTAACAGTATATAAAGAAATGAGGGGTGGCTCGAAACTTTTGCACAGTACTATACAGAATAACTGTGATAAGTTCCACTCTTGTCCTCTAGAGGGTGGTGTTCAATAACAACTTTTCCTGAAAGGCTTTAAACAACCTGGGCTTGAAAATTGTTCAGAGTGAAAAGAAAAAGCACAGAGGAAGCAAAAATCGTTTAGTAAAGTGATTATTTTGAACAATATCAGCCATATTTACTCCTTTATTTCCTGTTCTGCTTAAATGGAGGTTATGCCCTTTACAGCTGTGCGTCTGAGGCGTTTATTGGTCTCTCCTTGCACATATTTGTGTTACAAAGCAGTTTTTAATGTCAAACAAACTGAAAGATAATCCGTCACATCACACACACTCTTTGTTTCATAAACTCTGCGTGCAGCCCTAAAGAACTGAGGAAAAATACATAAAGTGGTTAAAAGGGGAACTCGGTCGCCTAGATGTCATATTAATTATTACACCCGGCTATGACTGGAAAGCCCCTGGAGTAAAGCGAGCGCCCTCTCAGCCTCTGCGGCAGCAGCGGCGGCGGTGGAGGGAGAGAAAGTCCTCACAATGCGCTAATTGGACTCTGGAAGCGCACTGACAGGGCATGGATAGGTTTCAGAAAGCCCGGCCGCGGCGGAGGGGTGCAGGGGGGACGCTGAATAGAACCCACGCCTCTTTTCTAAACTCTCTTGCTGGGCTAGAAAAAAAAATGAGGAGGGGGAAGGAAAGAAAAGAAAGTATAGGTGGAGGTGGTGCGTGCGCGTGTTCTCAATGCAAGCCTGATTCTGAATGCCGCAGAAAAATTGCACAATTTATCACAATCCCCCTCTAAAAGAGGCGCCTGCACAGGCGCGCAGAAATAAAGGAGAGGGGGGGAGGAAAGGGTGCGCGAAAAAAAGCAGAGGCGTGTGTTGGGGGGAGGGAGTTCACGCGCAAAGCTGGAGTACTCGTACGTGCGCGCGCAAACCGCACACCAAGGATTCTTTGGTATAAGTTATCTAGGAGTTATCCAAACGTTCTATATGTTACGTATGCATATGCATACGTCTATAATAAAAAAAACATCATAGTTCTGTGTATGCCAGTGTTTTAGAGACATTCTGATGTGTCACATGCTGGTTAAATGGTCAGGGGCTTAACAAGAGAAAAACGGAACTTTTTAAATCTTCAGTGACACCAGAAACTGCAGAACTGTTCCACACTGAACAGTTTTTTTGTCCCTCCTCTGCGCTTCTTCTCCAAGCGGCAATAATCGGCATCGCCCGCCGCGTCCGCGCTACTGTAACCGCACCGGGTGTGTCAAATCGCACACAAAGCCTCCTCCGAGCGGCTCATTCTTCACGGGGCCTCAAGCCGGAGATCCGCGCCTCCGCGGTCCGCCTGCGCGGCTGAACGGTGCGCGCTAATCAAAGGCGGGGAGGGGGGTGGATTTCGGCCCCGCGATGCACAATGGTCCCTCAAAATTAGCGGCGCTCAGGCGCGTCTGTCGCGGTCACAGTAAAAACCAGACTGCGCTGGAGCTGGAATGACAGCGAGCGGCTGATTTACGCGCAGAGCCCCAAACAGGGAGGGACGCTGATGTAAATCAGGACGGTTCGTCTGGAGGTGAGCTGTCCTTCAGCACCACGTACGCTCCTGTCCTCCAGGGGGGAAAAAAGCTGTCAGATATCAGCTATTTATTCATTTCTGTGGATTATGAAGAGAGCATTAAAGCACTTTTTTAAAAAAAAATTCATTCATAAACATCTTCTTTTCTAAAAAACAGCGCGCAGTATTCTTCTTTCGCTGTCACCTGTTGAACTGACTTTAAAAAACTTATTTTAGTGTCAGACTCACCCTCCATCTCAACATTTACGAGTTCAAAAAGTCACTGTGGATGTGGATTTGTGATTTCTGAGGCTGGCACTTTGTTGGCCGTTAAAGACCTTTGTGTTCAAGTTCTTAAAATACCTGAGATCATGTCGGGGATGAACGCAGACAGTGAGAGGAGTGTTGCGCTTCTGACACCCGTGATAGATAGAAAGAGAGAGAAAAAAACTCTCCACTGACTGTTTGTTTAGTGCTTCAAGTGGCACGCGTCAGGCGCGCGCAACGCACCGGTACCGGGGCAGGAGCCCAAGGTGAATCCACGCGACCAGAGGGCGTGGCCAGTCCCTCATCCAAACGTATTGAAAAGCAGTGGCGTCTTTCTTGGAGGACTCAGTGCGGCTTTGAGGAGCGCGTAAGGCAGCAGCCCCAGCGGACTGCCTCCCCCCCCCTCCCTCCCGTTTGAAGCGAGCGGCCACACCACGTGAACGGCACGAGCGGGGCGCACAGCCCGGAGACTTGGTGATTCTTTATAAAGTTGTGTGTGTGTGTGTGTTTTTTAAACTGGGGATGGACCTCACGGCCAAAATGGAAATTAACGTCAGCCAGCAGCAGCTGATGCCGCCGGCTTGTTTCTTTTCCGCCGCCGCGGCGCAGACCATCCCGCTGAGCCCCAGCGGCAGCAGCCAGAGCAGCGGGAAGTCGGTGACCAAGCAGCCCAAGAGGCAGCGCTCCTCCTCCCCGGAGCTGCTGCGCTGCAAGCGGAGGCTGAACTTCGCCGGGTTCGGCTACACGCTGCCGCAGCAGCAGCCGCACGCCGTGGCCCGGAGGAACGAGAGGGAGCGCAACCGCGTCAAGCTGGTCAACAACGGCTTCGCCACGCTGCGGGAGCACGTCCCCAACGGCGCCGCCAACAAGAAGATGAGCAAAGTGGAGACGCTGCGCTCCGCGGTGGAGTACATCCGCGCCCTGCAGCAGCTGCTGGACGAACACGACGCGGTGAGCGCCGCGTTTCAGTCCGGCGTGCTGTCGCCCACCATGTCGCAGGGATACTCCGCTGACATGAACTCCATGGCAGGTTCGCCCGTGTCCTCCTACTCATCCGACGAGGGTTCTTACGACCCCCTCAGTCCAGAAGAACAGGAGCTGCTGGACTTCACCAACTGGTTCTGAGCATCTGTGCGAGGTAAGAACGGATTTCATGACGCTCACATCAGATCTAAACACTCGTGATAAACACGCGGGTTAACCTTTACCTTCCTCTTCCCCTCGCAGAACATGGATCAGCTCACTTTACTGTTGCCCTGCGCTTGGGATGGTCCCGGAGGAGGCTGGGTATCCTCAAGAACAAGATGCACCGTACATGAGTTTTGGTCCTGCGTCCTCAACCCCCGGTCCTCCCTGTCCGCCTGACAGACTCAACAAGGTCCTCAAACCTTGGGGAACATCTGGCTAGAGATCAGCGCCAAAGGATTAAAGGGAAGACGGGTCTCCTGACAGCGTGGGAATCCAAGCTTTCTGTGCATTTGCCCATGATAAACAAAAAAACCCTAAAGTGAATTCACGCTCTTCGGCAGCACATTAAAAACATTATTTAATACGTCGCTCTTCTACTATGCTAATCCAATCACACAGCAGCACCAACCCTTTCTCAGACGTTGAATTCAGAAAATGCTTCCAAGTCGCGGATTTATTCTATTAAATTCTATATCAAACGCTTTTTTGAAATATATTAAGATATTTTTGTATGTAAGAGATTTATAGATGTTTTGTACACATCCTTTTGTATATATTTTGTCTATATATTGCGAAGTCGCTTCTATACCTCCTGCCTATGTAGACGTGTAGTCTATTATTCTCTGGCTCTTGTGTTCACGAGGTTCCCAGAGGGAGTTTGATACTCCGATGTTTTATCCTATAGCACCGATGTGTCTTATTTAATAGCAAAACCATGTTATTGCATTATGTCATGTCACAATGATCAAAAAGGTATGCAGCTATTGTCCAAACAGAGTGCAATAGCAATGCATTGTCTCTTTATACTGCCAGCTCTATATCCTCTTCACATAAACAGATGTTGGAAATAAGAAGTCTTATAACCATATTTTCTAGTCTAAAAATAAAACGAGATGCTACTGAATTACTTTTCATGTCTTATTTTTTCGGGTGTGGGGTACTGGGTTAGTAAAAATAAAAGAGGGAATGAAGAACGAAGAATATGTCAAGGTAAAGAGGAGAAAAGATGTTGGTTTCACTTTTACGCACAGTTACGCACATTTTACGCACGATATATCGTCCCACTCCCTTTTTTTTGGAAAGTGAGCGAACAGCAGCTCATTACAGTCTCCAGTCACAGGTCCATTACCCAAACCCTCAAAGTCCAACTCGTCTCTCTCGCTGTTGTAATGCCGGGCAGCAAATGCAACACTAGTTTTTCGCAAACAAATGTGCGTAAAAATTAACTTATTTTAAATCACATACAACATCATTTGAATCTGCTAAAAAATACAATTTGAAATTTCTTTCAAGATGGTCTTACAATAAAAGAACCCCAGCTTAAAGAGGGGCCTGCTCAGCTTCTTAAACAGCATCATGCAAACTTTTTAAATATTTGTGTGCAAGAAGGGGCTGGAAGGTGGATCACCCAAGCTGTGGGATTATGACACCATTTTCCCAATTCAAGTTACCCTGAGAAATATAATTAATAAGACAAGCCTTTAGCAGATGGAGTGCAGTCATTAGATTGTGAGGTAGAGCTTTGGTGTTTCTGCACAACTAAGTTTGACAGGTAGGGCGGAGGCTGCAGCCGGACGCGTGTCTGGTTTAATGGGTGAATGGGGTCTGGATGGTGGTCGAGTGGAGACACGGAGCTGAATTGGCTGATGGCGTGTGCCTCCTGACAGCAGCATGCCGCTGAACTCACAACCACCACCTGGGAAGGGAAAAAATCCCCTCTGTGTGTGGCTCAAGCTGAAATGCTCTGCTGAGAGAGTGTAAGTGTAGAAGTCGTGTTAAATACGTTAAAAAAAGTCACATCTGAGTGAAATTTTCCTATAAAATATTCGAACCACACAGGAGAACGGGGAAATCTCGTGTTGTGTTCAGGGTTTATTGGAGATGCGGGCGCACAAAGGAGAGTTCGTGGACCACCAGGGGGCCTGAGAGAGAGGCAGAGGGTCCATTGAAAAAGCGCCACTGTCTCCTCATTCACATACCACATGAAGAAACATAAATAATTAGAGCATTAACTTCGAAAATGACCTTTTAACAAGAGTTTAGTCAAAAGTTAATATAGAGTGGCAGTAAAGAAACAACCCACAATTAAAACAGAAACAAGGTATCACCAGCTTCAACCCCACAGGATCAAGACCTGTAACAGCCTCAAAAATAAGAGATCATTTTATACACAGATGATAGGTGTACATTTAATTTGCACATATTTTCAGATATGATTAATTTTCTGTTAGGTGGGAACATCTTTAAATCCGTCTTCATCATTTTCTTCTTCTTTTGCCTGCTCCTGTTTGGGGTCGTACAAAAGTACATTTTCAGTTATAACAATTCAACTATAAATGTCTTAACAAAATGACATACAACATAAGCCTCATATAGAATGAGATGTGATTTTAAAAACAGATTTAACCAATAGTGTTTAATAAGAGATGACATAATAGAGGCAGAGCAGAACATCAATGACTTCCAGGAGAGTGCCACCACATGTGAAGGTAGACTGATAGATCAGATTGGGTACTGGATAAAAATGGCTGTAATTCCTACACAGTTAATGCAATTCTTTTATCGAATGCCTTGATTTAAAGCTGAGAGTCTACTCTTTAATTAAATTTTCACTGTTTGTTAATCCACTGTGGTGGTGTACAGAGGAAACGATTACAAAAAATCTGTAACTGTCACAAAACTTATGTACAGTACATACCTAACTGTATGTACTGTATATCATATTTGATGGAGTTTAACAAGTAAACAGTAGAGAGTATTGAATTAAAAAAGGTACTTTATCCAAGCCAGGGGTGTCAAACTCATTTTACATCGTAGGCCACATACAGCACAATTTCATCTTAAGTAGGCTGGCTCAGTAAAACTATTGTCTAATAACTTAAAAAGAAAACCCACCTCCAAATGGTTCCCTTTACTTTTGGGGTAAAGAAGTTTAACTACACTTTCGACCCCTGAGATGACTTAAGAAAAAGAAATGCAGTTTAAATGATAACAAGTTTCACTTTTTAGAAATTAAAAAGAAATACTGCTGTATTAACCAGAAACCTATCCGTATGGTTCATTGGGCTGCGCTGTAAGAACTAAAGGAGTTTATCCTTTGATTAATAATATATATCTGTGAATACTCAGAAAATGTCCTATGTAAAAACAAGGAAATGCTACTGTAAAATAGTGAGAAAAGGAACTTTTCTGTTATTCATTTAAATACAAACAATAAAGCATCAAATAACTTTCTTTTGCAAATACTTTGAATATTCCATCATCTTCAGTACATAATATCATCAAAAGAGTCTGAGAATCTGGAGACATTTCTGTGCACAAAGGACACTGGATGCTGGTGATGTTCAGGCCTTCAGGTGGCACTGCACTGCAAACACGCATAACTCTGTCATGGAAATTGCTGCACGGGCTCAAGAACACTTCCAGAAATCATTGTCTGTGAACATCGTTCACCGTGCCATCCACAAATGCACATTAAAGCTCCATCATGCAAAGTAGAAGCCATATGTGAACATGATCCTGAAATGCTGCTGTCTTCTCTGGGCTAAAGTGCATTTAAAATGGACTGAGGCAAAGTTGAAAACTGTTCCGTGGTCAGATGAATCAAAATTTGAAATTCTTTTAGGAAATCATGGATGCTGCATCTTCCTGACTAAAGAAGAGAGGGACCATTTACCAGCATGTTATCAGTGCTCAGTTCAAAAGCCTACAACTCTGATGGTATGGTGGTGCATTAGTGCCTGTGGTACTGACAACTTGCACATCTGGAAAAGCACCATTAGTGTTAAAAGGTATATAAAGGTTT
>VUQH01011351.1:2456-23726 GCA_015106775.1 Etroplus canarensis
TATACTAAAGTGTGAACTTCTTGCACCTCACTGTGTGTTACTTTAGGCGGTTGTAACTAGTGAATTTCTCCACTGTGAGATCAATAAAGTTCTATTCTATTCTATTCTATTCTATTCTATTCAGCAGAGTTTGCATACTTGGTGAAAATTAATAGATTGATAGATATGTAAAAGCAGCAGATAAAACAGTCACGTAAAGTTACAGAAGGTGCTGGATAATGAGATTTTTGCACTAGTTTCAGAAAATTGCTGAAATTCCTTCTTAACGTAAAAGATTAGTGATGGAGAAAGGTGCTGCAAAAGGCTGAACTAGTGACAAAAGTTGGCTAGTTTAAAAATGGTTGAAATTGTGGCAAGTGGATAAATGACTGGAATTGTAGTTTATGAAGACAAAAGGCTGAAAATATTGTGCATAAACTTCAATAACTTGCTAGGAAACAGGTAGTACCTCTCTTTTTGTCTTCAGAGCTGTGAATTCCTCATGGCATAGATTCATCAAGGTGCTGGAAACATTCCTCAGAGGCTTTATTCCATATTGGCATGACAGCGCCACACAGTTGCTGCAGGTTTGTAGGCTACACATCCATGATGAGAATCTTCTGTTCCACCACATCTCAAAGATGCTCTATTAGATTGAGATCTGGCTACTGTGGAGGCCACTTGAGTGCAGAGAACTCACTGTCATGTTCAAGAAACCAGTTTGAGATGATTTGAACTTTGTGACATGCTGTGTTATCCTGCTGGAAGCAGCCATCAGAAGATGGCTACACTGGGGTCATAGAGAAATGGACATGGTCAGCAACAATTCTCAGGTAGGCTGTGGTGTTTAAATGATGCTCAGTTGGTACTAATGGGCAAGAAAACATCTCCCACACCATAACACAACCAGCAGCCTGAACCACTGATACAAGGTAGGATGGATCCGTGCTTTCACGTTGTTTACACCAAATAGTGAGCCTACCATCCAACTGTTACAGGTGAAATCACGACTCCTCAAGAGAGGAACATTGTTCCAATCTTCTAATCTCCAATGTTAATGAGCGCTTGTAAGTTTTAGTCTCAGTTTCCTGTTTGTGGCTGACAGGAGTAACACCCAGTGTGGACTTTTGCTGCTGTACCTGCTTCAAGGTTAGACATGTTGTGCATCCAGAGATGCTCTTCTGCATACCTTGTGGTTATTTGAGTTACTGTTGCTTGCCTACCGCCTCATCTCAGTCTGGCCATTCTCTTCTGACGTCAACAAAGCATTTTCTCCCAGAGAACCGCAGCTCATGAGAAACTAGCTCATGACCATTCTCTGTAACCCTACAGAATGTTGTGCAGGAAATCCCAGCAGGTTCTGAAATACTCAGACCACCCTGTGTGGCACCAACAACTATGCCAAAGTCATTTAAATCACCTTTCTTCCTCCGTTCTGAAGCTTGGTTTGAACTTCAGCAGGTTGCCGTGACCATGTCTACATGCATCAAGTTGCTGCCATATGACTGACTGACTGATTAGCAGGTCCACATGGAATCTGCGCCCTGCAGATTTTCCGTAAAGTTTCTGGGGGTGTTTGAAGAGTGATTTTAACAAGAAGAAAATCACACTGCAGAAGTCCACAGATTTTCCCCCTGGATCACTTTATAAAACTACCATTTGGGCATGCTGATTAGATAGTTGCGTTAATGAGCAGTTGAACAGGTACAGTATACCCTATGAGGAGGCAAGTGAGTTCATATGGCTTTAACTGTGGCTGAACGTAGTGAATAAATGGCTGAATCATGGTTAAATGTAGACTGTTAGATAAAAAAGGTGGTAACTGTAACTAAAAGTTGTGCATATATGATTTAAATTATAGCTGAAATTACTGGATAAATGGTTGAAAGATCTCAAAGTAATGCGAGTAAATGGTGGAAACAGTTTGCTAGTTCAAAATGCAGAAAGTAATGATTAAACTGTTAATTCTAAACCTAACAGTGGATAGATGATTGAAATGTTCAAAGTCTACCCCAAGTCTTGGCTGTAACAATACAAACCAGCCTTGGCACTGACATTTCAGCTGTAATGAATTATAACTGGAACACGGTCTTCTGTTATATTATTAATAGTGTAATACCATCCAACTGCTGTTGAATATTTGGTGCAAACCTTTGTGAGCCACTTGAAACACAGTTCCATTTCAGACATTTTGTAGCTTTAGCATCCTCCAACCTGAAGGTCTCACTTTTCATGTGTCGCCCTTGAGAGCAACCCCAAGCTCCAGATTGATCAAGAAATTTTTTTTCTTTCAGAAATGTTCTCTGTGAGGAGAGATCAGAGCACCCATCTTTTTCACTAGGACACTTATGTAAATCGAGAGAAATCAAACTGCAGAGGCAAATGGCTCCTTCATCACCAGCGTTGAGTGCAAACTGTGTGCTTCAGCTGTTGGAATGATCCACCGAGGCTGCCCCCCTCGTGCCCCAAAGCCTCTTTATAATTGGAGCGCTCTCTGAACTGATCTGCTCTGAGATTGGAGGATGGAAAACCCTCTGCTCTGCTTGTTTGACTTGCTGATGTCTGCGCCTGCAGCACAATCTGAATGACCGGAGTCTTCCTGCATTTCATAAGCGCGACAACAGATTTTGCCGACTTACAACACAGTGTATGGAACACTATGGATTTGCACGGTGTTACATGTAGATGACAAGCATGAAGGCCAAAAAAAAGTGAGACGATTTATGTGCGAGACCATGACAGGCTGAAGAAAAGCTGGAGTTTTGCAGTTTTCTTTTCACTCTGCAGTTAGCTGATTAAGAATCGACCGTTCTGCCGATTCTGTCGCAGCTGAATTACAGTTCAGTTATTTTGACTGTAATTATACCTGTGCATGTGCCTCTCTTTAAATAGTCATCCTTTTTCTACAAGTATTTCTAATACTAGGCATACAAATGTCCCCCGTAGTGTAGTGGTTTACACATTCACCTTACAAGCAAAAGGTCCCTGGTTCGATTCCAGGTGGGGTCACAAGCCCCTCTCACCATGGGCAGTTGTGTCAGGAAGGGCATCTGGTGTAAACCCTCTGCCCAATTGCCAATGCAGACTAACCTGCTGTGGCAACCCTTTGGGGAGAACACAAGGGAGCAGCCAAAGGTACATTTTCACTTCAAACACTAAGCATGCTGGGTAAAAGCCCAGTCACCTTTGTTTGCTCACTGAGCTCTTGCAGTAACCAGCAGAGCTCCAGTCACTGATCTAAGTAAATACCCAGGTTAAAAAATCCTTAATGTACTTTGAATCAAGGTGATTTGATGCTCTAAAAGTCATTAGTGAGATTTTAAAATCAATAGCCTCTATAAAATTGCCAGGACTGGATTCATGTCTATATTTCTTGATACCACTTAAAATCCAGGCAGCAGCATTCTCAGTCGGCTGGAGTCAGTGAAGTGAGCTCTGACTGATGCCGACATAGAGAGCATTGCAATGGTCAGTGGGGGGAAAAATAAATGAATGCATGACTTTTTGTAAATCAGCACCTGACAAAAAAGATCTAATTCTCGATTTTGCTTTTATAAGCTGAAAGAAGCAGGGCAGTTTTTGACTTCAGTGTTGAAACAGACCTCAGTGGCAAAAAGCACTCAGAGGTTATGAGCAGCCTGATTGCTATTTTTGGTCAATGAACCAAGCTTACTGTCGGCCAGGGTAGTGGAAATATTTTTGACCAATAACTAATGCATCAGATTTATCAACTGTGTATTTTAGAAAGTTTCGAGACAGCCAGGATCACTTCGGCAGGTGAACAGATTCTCAAGGCTGTGTCATCTGCATAGAAATAGTGGGCAGTATTTTGGCTATGAATGATTTGGCTGTGAGGACACATGTATATTCAGAACAAAAGTGAGCCAAAGATGGAGACCGGAGGAGCGCCACAATTAAAAATTGGCAACAAAGGAGAATCCCATATTTATTGTTTGTGTTGCAGATTTGTCAGCAACTATTCATGATGCGAGCCTCCACCATATCCCAAAGATGCTCTACTGGATTGAGATCTGGTGACTGTGGAGGCCATTTGAATACAGAGAGCTCATTGTCATGTTCAAGAAACAAGTTAAAGATTATTTGAGCTTTGCGACATGGTGCAATAGCCTCCTGGAAGCAGCTACCAAACAATGGGTACACAGTGGTCATGGACATGATCAACAAGAATACCAAGGCAGTCTGGTGTTTAAATGGTGCTCAGGTTGTACTAAGGTTCCCAAAGTGTGCCAAAATATCCCCCGCACCATTACACCAAGAAAACCAGACTGAGCTGTTGATACAATTCTGTCCCTACTACCTGAATGTTGCAGCAGAACTTTAGACTCCTCACAGGATTGCCACGTGGTGTGGTCTTCTGCTGTTCCAGCCCATCATCTACTGTAAGGTTTGACATGTTGTGCATTCAGAGATGCTCTTCTGCATACCATGGTTGTAATGAGTGGTTATTTGAGTTACTGTTGCCTGCTTGAAGCAGTCTGGAAATTCTCCTCTGGCATCAACAAAGCATTCGCTTCCAGACAGCTGCTGCTCACCGGATATTTTCTCTTTTTCAGACAATTCTGTGTAAATACTAGAAATGGTTGTGCTGGAAAATCCTAGTCGATCAGCAGTTTCAGCAACAGCCGTGCCATGTTCAAAGTCACTTAGATCAGCTTTTTTAACCGTTCGTGTGCTCAGTTTGAACTTCAGCAGGTTGTCAAAGCCTAAAGCCTAAACATTGACCTGCTGCCATGTGATTGGCTGATTAGATATTCTCTTTCTCACTGGTTAAATGTTATTGGTATGGCTCTCCATTATCCAGGAACTACAGTAGTCTGAAAAATGGCCGCTGAACAAAAACACTCTTTTAAACAATGTTTTCCTGTGTTTCGCGGTGTAAATGAAGTTCATTTAAGAGCTTACTTGTGTACCTGCAGGGCTCCACAGCTCATACGCTGGTCACGGCGGGCAAATAGATCCGGAGCTGAGGGCCGCGTTGTCTCCAGACTGCCACATGACGCCCGTTTTTGATGAGCGCTCCTTCCACAGCCCCCTGTACCACAGCCCCACCCATGACCCCCAGGGATCCCTCTATAGGACAAACACAGGTACTCTGCTTCTATGAAAATCTTATGTTTAGAAACTGAGCAGTCATTTTGAGGGTATTTAGCCTGTCAGATTAACATTTTAGTTAATGAAATATTTTCGTTAGTTGCACGTGGCAAATTTATTATTTTAGGAAACATTTAAAGAAGATAAATAGATTTGATATTCAAAGAATTTTCAATCTTTTTCAGCATTAAATTGACAGGAACTGATTGGTAACAAATACAAAAAGAAAAAGAAACCCTTATAACCAGTAGCAGTGCTGACGGTAGTATTGGTAGTGGCAGCGGCCTTTTGAAGTGAGTTACTCAAACAACCCAGTTTTTTTGTCATCAGTGTCCCCAGGTTGAGAAGAGGCTGAGTTTTACATCTGCTGAGAAATTATTCCTCTAAAATCTGCGGTGGAAATTATGGTTTACAGGCACAGGAACTGTTATTACTATTGCTCCCCTAGGTCAAACTTTAATTAGGCTGAAATCTTTCATGTACTCGGCAGCTTCTTAATTGAAGTCTTTGCAGAATGATTTAAAGCTGAAAGCTCAGCGGAGTTTGATAGTGGAGGATCTAAGGAGCCATTTTAGCTTTGTTTAGTCAAGATTTAAACAGGTTTGGCCTGTGAGACATCTCCCTGCTTTTAAATGGTTTACTGCCCATTTAAGCACTTAATGTAGCATATTACTTTCCCTTTTATGTGACCTTGGATGTGTTTTGATCTCGTAGAGTTGTATAAACTCCAAACCTCCAGAAATGCATCTTTGATTCCTGATGAAAGCTAACCCAGATTAAATTTGCTGACTAATTTTTCTTAGGAATGGGGACCCTTCCTCGGACCACAAGCCATTGCGGCACACTGCCGTACCAAAGAAGCAGCTATGGGCTGAGCTCTGCAGCTGTGTACGTCGACTCCTTTAGGGTTTCCGGCGACCCCGTCTACTCCCACAGGCACTCTGGACTGGTGGATCGGGTAGTCACCCGAACCCCGTCAATTGAGAGCATCCACAAGGACCCCAGGTACAGATACAAAGCACCCTCTGTCTTTAACACCAGATTTTCTCAGTACACTAGATTTTTAAGGTACTTTACATGTACAGTACAAACATCACAACATCATCTGGTCCTTAACAGGTCTATTAACTCAACCTCAGATGAACAAGAATACATGGTGTTTTACATTGTGTCATTACTTAGAAAAAACTGAGCCAAAATGCAGAAGCAGTGTTATGAAAAACTAAGTACACTCTTACTGCTTCCACAGAAATTAAGAGGGTAAGTAGCAGCCAGGTGCTGCTAATCAAACACTATCAATACACTGATTAATTGACCATCCACCAGTGTGACCACCTCTATAAAAGCAGAAATGTTGTCATTTTGTAGGTCTGAAGAATTCAGGTGTGTGTTATCACAGTGCCACAATCTTCCCAGGGGTGGACATCCATGTAAATTCACCCCAAGGTCAGACTGTGCAATGCTCAAAGGCATTGTAAAAAAACAAGCGCTACATCTCAGACTCTGCAGGCCTTAGTTAGCCTGTTAAATATTAAAGTTCATGACAGCACAAAGACTAATTTCCCCCCTGGGGATTAATAAAGTATTCTGACTCTAAATAAGAAAAAGTCTCAACAAGTATGACTTGTTTAGAAGAGCTGGCAGGAGAGAGCGTCTTCTCTCTAAAGAGAACATGGTAGCACAGCTTAGGTTTGCAAAGTTTCATCTGAACAAACCACAAGACTTGTGGAACAATGTCCTTTGGGCAGACGAGACCAAAGCGGAGATGTTTGGCCAACACGCACAGCGCTACGTTTGTTGAAAACCAAACACAGCATATCAGCACAAAAAAACCTCATACCAAATGTCAGGCACAATGGTGGGGGCTGATGCTTTTGGCTTGTTGCAAAGCAACAGGACCTTGATACCTTGCAGATACTGAGTTGACCATGAACTCCTTTGTATACCACAGTATTCTACAGTAAAATGTGACGCCATTAGTGCAAAAGCTAAAGTTTGGTCCAAATTGGCTCTTGCAACAGGACAGTGAGCCCAAGCACAGTAGCAAATCTGCAACAGAATGTCTGAAAAAGAAAAGAATCAAGGTGTTGCAATGGCCCAGTCAAAGTCCAGACCTCAACCAAATTGAAATGCTGTGACAGGACCTTAAGAGAGCTGCGCATAAACATATACCCTCAAACCTTAGTGAACTGAAGGAACACTGTAAAGAAGAGTGAGACAAAATTTCTTCACCCTGATGTGAGAGACTGACAAAGGCATACGGAAAACTGTTACGTCAAGCTATTGCTGCTAAAGGTGATTTTACAGGCTATACATGTTTAGATACTTTTCACATGGCTGTAGGTTAGTGTGAGCATCTGGGAGTTTTCCACAGTTTTTTTTGGGATTTAGGCTGCCTCAGTGTTGTCTGCAGGCCTCTGCTGGGGCCTCACCATCTGCTGCAGGACATCTTTTTATTCTCTTGGCTGAAGCATTTGTTTTGAGTCTGGCCGCATGTTTTGGACCAATTCTTACCAATGGTATGAAAATAAAGATCTGAATTGCCTTAAAGTTTTATGCAGCACTGGAGGTTGCTATATAGTGGATAGTGGCGTGTGTGGCATATCATCTCGATGATAGCAAATTTCTGTTACTTGCCAGATATTTTCTTTAAAAAATGGCCAAAATCCATACAAATCACTTGAAAACTTATCATCTTGTAAAGCCATGACTGTAAGGTTTATGTTAGGATATTTTCAAATGCAGACTTCAGTTTTTAATTTTGAAAACCCAAAAGAACTGTTTGATGCTTGGCTTGATTGTTCTGGTTTCTGAATCAGAATACCTTATATAACCCAGGGGGGAAATTGCATTGCGTTACAGACACTCAGTTAGATATAAATAAATAAACATAAATGTATAAGGCAGTAGACAAAAATTTGTGAGGTAAGAAAATTATGATTAAAATAAATAAATAGACAAACCTGTCTATATGAATTACAATATGTGACATAACTTTAAAGTTAAACACAGTATACAGTATGAAACTGGTAGGAGTCACAGGGAGGAGTTAGTTTGATGTCCACAGGTAGAAATGACTTCCTGTGGCGTTCTGTGGTGCATCTTGGAGGAATACTGTTAGTCTGCTGCTGAACATGTTCCTGTGTCTGTCATAGACCGGGTGTGAAGGATTGTTCAATATTGTCCTTAACTTGGACAGCATCCTCCTCTCTGACACCACTGTCCGTGTGTCCTGCTTCACACCCACGACGTTACTGGCCTTGCGGATCAGTTTGTTGAGTCTGTCTGTGTTCGCTATGCTCAGTCTGCTGCCCCAGCACACTACAGCATGGAGGAACGGCACTGGCTACCACAGACTCATAAAACATCCTGAGCATCGTCCAGCAGACACAGTATTGAGGCTCTGGTCCTTCTTGAAGCTCTGGCTTCTGTGTGTTTTGTGAAGACCAGTTTATTATCAGGTATTTGTTGTCTGTTACTGTCTCCACACAGACCCCATGGATGGAAACAGGGGTCACTGGTGCTTTGGTCCTTCTTATGTCCACAACTAGTTCTTTAGTCTTTGTCACATTAAGCTGCAGATGGTTCTATAGGCACCACATGACAGAGTTGTCCACTACAGTCTGGTACTCTTCTTTGGTTTGTGTGCCTGTTCGCTGATTCACCAATTAGATATGTGAGATGATTATCAAAGTCAAAAGGTTAAAGCCACTGAATATCTGCATCGAATTTGCTTAATTTAATATTCTACTGGATGACTCCACCAGCAACTAAAGGGTATTTTCAACATTCCTCTGAGTATCATCAAATAAGCATCAAATTTTAAAAAAATGAGCCCTGATATTTACCCATGATGTTGCAAAATAAACCAAAAATGACTTCAGGTTTGCAAGAGTTAAAATGGAAAGGGAGCCAACACTGTGGATGGTTTTCTCTTCCTTTCCCCTCAGGGAGTTTGCTTGGCGTGACCCCGAGCTGCCCGAGGTCATCCACATGCTGCAGCATCACTTCCCCTCTGTCCAAGCCAACGCCGCCGCCTACCTGCAGCACCTGTGCTACGGAGACAACAGGGTCAAGGTGGAGGTAAGGTGATGAGACATGCCGGGCAGCTGCCGGGATAAAAATAACAGGGCAAGGCGTCACAGACACGACTCAGGCAGCAGGTAGAGAGAACTGCTGCCACGTTTAAAGGTTTCAAAGACAGCTGTGCTGGGAGTTAATGCATGTTCATCCTGTCCAAGGATGTCGGGAAAAAACATGCTAAGAGTGCCAGTCAAGGACCAAAAAGGGTGTTTAGACATAATAAAAATGGTTTTTTATCATATACAGTTGGGTCTGTAAGTTTTGGGACTAAGACATTTTTTTGTAATTTTGCAGCTTTATGCCACCACAGTGGATTTTAAATCAAACAGTGAAAATGTGATGGAAGTGTAGGCTTTCAGCTTTGATTCCAAAGGTTTAATAAAATAATTGCATTAACTGTTTTGGAATTACAGACTTTTTAACACACACTCCCCCATTTTCAGAGCGTCAGACGTAATGGGACAATTGACTGACAAGCAGTTTCATGGCCAGGTGGGGTCTGCTCCCTTGTTATTCCATGACAAACCAGGCAGATCAAAAATCTGAAGTTGATACCAAGTGTTTCACTTTCATTTGGTCACTGAAACACTCAATATGAGGTTTAAAGAGATGTCAGTGCTTGTAAAGGCAGCCATCGTTAGGCTGAAAAACCAAATTAAACCCATCAGAGAGATGAGTGGCCAAAGCAACAATCTGGAACATTCTTTAAAAGAAGGAAAGCACTGGCCAGCTCAGCAACACCAAAAGGCCTGGTAGACCACAGAAGACCGACCAAAGTGGATGATCACAGAATTCTTGGCTCTCAAGGAGGTAGGTGCATCATTGTCGAAATCTGCAATTAAGAGAACCCTTCATAGATGTAAATAGAGAAGAAAAGGTGCAAGCCACTGGTTACCGCTCAAGAACAGGACGGCCAGATTAGACTTTGCCAGAAAATATCTCAAAGAGCCTGCTCAGTTCTGGGAAAAAATTAAAAACATTCTTTGGACACATCAAATCAAGATGAGCATTTTGTGATATCCATGAGTTCTAGACTTCAGGTGGTCATTGACCAAGTATCAAAAATAGTCCTTAGAGTTAAAATGATTCCCATTTCTCATTACTTTTGAGCCTCTGAAAATGAGGGACTATGTATGAAAATGGCTGTAATTCCTAAACAGTTCATGCAATTATTTTTTGTCAAACCCCTTGAATTAAAGCTGAAAGTCTGCACTTTGATCACATTTTGACTGATTTAAAATCCACTGTGGTGGTGTACAGAGGAAACATTACAAAAACTGTTTTTGTCCCAAAACTTATGGACCTAACTATAGGGAATGGAAGACATTAGAATAATTACTCCTGCCAAACTGAAGTTTGTAGATGAACTGATTATTTAAAAATATAAAGAGATATTTTATATTGGTGATAACACTGGTGTTGTTGTTATTAAATACTGTACAGAGAAATAAGCATCATACATAAACATGAAAAAACAACAAATTAAACCACTTTAATGATCTTTTTAGTTTTTACTGAAAGCTCAGAAACAGAAATGCTTCTTTAAACTGGCAGAAAAATGACAGGACTTTTCTTTGCCCAGAGATATCTGACTAGACATTCAGTGTCTCTTTTACATTGACTCAGATATTTGTATCCCCGCTTCGTCTCTAACAGTGTATTCTCAGCTCACAGGGTTTGAAATCTTGTTTTATTTCTTTATTATTATTATTTTTTTTAGATGCTGGCTGCCAAACATGGAGCCAAAGCACCATCTGCTCCAACAAAACTTTAAGCGACGTCTGTGCCAAATGTGCCGGCGCTCCGATGCACTGAAATGCCTCACGCGCTCTCTTTGCTCTGCTTCCCATGCAGTAAATAACGCCAACACAACGGTGCAGCTCCACGCGAGAGCCATTTTAGTGCCGTTTGGTTCGTTTGGTGATGAGCTTTTAATTAGCCTTTGGAGTGGCCTGGACACATGCCTGCTCATTTAGCCAGAAACAAATGTTTTCAATGACGGTTTGAACACAGAATCAGAGAGAAACAGGGAGCGTCTGCAGCTCTCCTGAGACGGGTTATTTCGAGATGACAAAAGAAAGTTTTGAACAGAAACACAGAGATGCTTTTGCAGGTTTCTGCCAGGTTTCCTTCCAAAATACTTCAGAAGAGCATTGCTGCATGAAATCGGCTCATGCTTTTGTCTGTGAAATTAATCATTTTCTGTAGAGAAACATCTTAAATCCTACTCAAAACTTTGTTCATGTGCTTTATTACTTTGGCTTTTCCTGCATTTTCATGCTTTTCTTTAATTTTTACAGAAACAATTTCTCCATTTTTGCCTTCCACTGATGCTGCCGTGTGAAACCACCTGAAGGAAACAGATTTTTATGATCAACATTTTGAGGAAATATCAATATAAATATCAAGCATATTAATGCATATCAAAAGAATTTATACACACACAACAAAAATGTGACAAATTGTTTTAATTTGTTTTATTTTAAACAGTGTCTCTGTAGTGTAGTGGTTTGCACGTTCACCTTACAAGCAAAAGGTCTCTGGTTAGACAAACGCTCCTTCCACCATGGAAGGTTGCATCAAAACGGGCATCCAGTGTAAAACCTCTGCCAAATTACTGATATGGATTAATCCGCTGTGGCGATCCCTTGGGGGAGAAAACAAGGGAGCAGGGACAAACATTTATTGATTTTTTAAAAAACAAATAGTATTTAAACAGTTCAGCACACACAAAACAGTGAATAATAATCACGTGCTGACAGCCCCAGAACTGTACCTTGAACCACTATCTCTTTGTCAAGGACAAAGCAACTTGATTCTTGATGCCTTAAATCTGGCATTTGGAAAACTGCTACACGAAGAGCATACAGAATAACTCCTTGGAAGCAGCACTCAGTCAGGTCTATTCTTGCTCAGAAAGGCACAGCACATCCTGTGGATTTTTGAAGGTGCGCTCCTCCCCATTGAAAGTGAAACATAAGCTGGCCAAGTAGCACATTTGCAACCATATTCCTCCCCAGAGAAGTGTCCCCTTAAACTGCCGTCTGGCCTCCCTCACCTGCATCGATGGGTCTTGGTGGATGTAAATCTTGCTGCAGAAGGAGAATTCGCCTTTCTCCCTGGCTGCTGCTAGGAGCCTCTGTTTGTCACCGAAGTTCTGCTGTTTTATGATAACAGGGCCGTAACAGTTATTCTTGGGAGGGCCGGGGCCTTTGTGTGCTTCATCAGTCTTAATAATCCCTTGATGGTCTCCAGGCCCAGTGTGCTTGGAAACCAGGTTTCAACAAACTTGATTGCCAGCCTTCCTCCTGCCCCTTCTTTAGGACCTGTGATTTGTATGTTGTCCCTGAGGCTCTTATTTTCGCTGTCCTTGGTATGGTCGGTTAAAGCCTTTGCTCAAGTTCTGCGACCCTTCCCTCCTTTTTCACTTCGGAGTGTATTTTCTCAGTTTATCATGAATTGCTGTCTCATTCAGTTCCAGACTTGTTTCCTAATAACTCTCACATGCCTAACTGTAGTTTAGCATTCAAAAATAAGAAAAAATTGGTCCTTGAGGCAGGAGGTTGGTGAAAATGATCCTCGCTGTGAGTGCATTACATGACCCCCCCCCAACTGAATAATTTTTAATGTACTTAAAGTCTGAGGTGTACATTGAGAACAGGAATGCAGACACCACAGTCCCTTGTTCAGTTCCTGTACTGCAAATCACTAGATCAGGCAAAGCGCTGCCCAATCTCACGTGTTGTAGCCTGTTTGTCAGGCAGTCTGTGATCCATGAGATGGCGGATGTTTACTGCCATTTCATGTGGTTTCTCCCTCAGCAACATTGGCCAGATGGTCTTAAATGCACTTGAGAAATCAAAGAAGGAGATCCCATCTGTCTAGAGGGGAGTAAGTTATCTGCAGATTTGGTCTTTAAGCAAACTGTAAAAGGTCAAGAGATGTTTTCACCTGTGGTCCCAGGTGGGCCTAGACTAGTCTCTCCAGCACCTTCATCATGTGATGTGAGGCCAACCAGTCAATAGTCATAAGCTCTGATGGTGTTGATTTCTTTGGTAGAAGAGCCAGAAAGGGTGTTTTCCATGACACCAACATCTTGTCCTACTTCAAATTCAGGTTGTAAATATGACACGGGATCACAGACAACTGGCCAGCACAGGTCCTAAGAACCATAGTGCTGAAATAAAATAAAATAAAACAAAAGACACATCCACAGTCAATAAGCAAACATATTTATATATGTGCATGTAAATTTATAAAGTTGTGAAAACAAGTTTTCACAGTCCTACCTCCATAAGAATTTCGAAAGGGAGTAGCAGCCAAGTGCTGCAATTCAAATCAACTGATCATCAACCAGTGTGTGCACCTCTGTAAAAGCAGAGGTTTTGCCACTTTGCTGGTCTGCAGCATTCAGGTGTGTGTTAACACAATACCACAATCTCCCCAGGAGTGGATGTCCCAGCAATGCAGAGAATCCTGGGAAAGCTTTTCACATAACTATCTATAATCTGAGGAACTGAGCCTTAAAAAGGCAAACTTTTAATATTGACAACAGAATATCCTAGTCATTCACTGAAAATGTTACTAGCATACTGTAATGCATAAGTTTATAACTGTTATTCTCATATTATTGAAACAGAAAATTGTTTTTTTAAGAAGTTATAGATGAGTATTGTCTCAATATATGTAATTTTGCTTGTACATTTTTTTACTCCTTTGCTTAAAAATGATTATAAACCATACTGACATAACATTTTTAGAATATACCATAAATAAAGGAATCAGTATAGGGATGTTAAACACAACTGGAGACATTAACGTATTCCTTTATAAAGTACAAACGACTGCACTCAACCGTTTTACTCACTAAAATAGCTTGATCACTTGAGTTTTAAATTTAATGAGTAAAACTATCAAAAACTGCTTTAAACATTTGCACAGCTGCAAAGAAACTGCATGAATAGCTATCATAAAAATCTCGCTGACAGCTGATCCCTTCTTTTAATTTATTTAATAACAGTGATACATATCTTTTTGTCTGATTTCGAGCTAAACTCTTCATTGTGTTCACTGAAGGTGACCCTATGCGAGTTTAAAGCACTAGTGTCTAAATCTAATGTGTGACTGTGACAGTTATCCCTTTAAATGTGTAAGACATAAATCTGAATCTTATTCAGGCAGCACAGAAAAGGCTTTTATTTCCCTTTTCTCTCTTATGATTACATTTCTTTCTCTGATTATTCAGCTTTTTGTCTTCAGCCAGCAGCAGCTGATCAGAAAGCACAAACTGATGAAGACTGACTGAAAATCAGTGTTTCTCTGAAAGGTTTCTAGTCTGTTGCACCTCCATCTTACAGGAACAGTTGGTTCTAATTTTTCCTTTTGCCTGTATTGTTTTTTTTTTTCATCTTAATTGCTCACAACAAAGTCTTTCTTGAACTGGGTGATTTCTGGAAAGAGATAGTGCAGTTGAGAGTTTCAAATGTGTTTTCTAGTTTATGTTTCAGAGAAAGCAGAGATCTCTGCAGCTGATACACTATATGAGCAAAAATACGGGGCCACCTACATATTACATCCGCTGTACCTCCATAGGTATTAATATGAGGTTGATCAGCCTTTGCAGCTATAACAGCTTCCACCCCTCTGGAAGGCTTTCGAAAAGATTTAGGACTGTGTCTGTGGGAATTTTTTTCCCATTTATTCAGAAGATCGTTTGTGAGGTCAGACACAGACACTGCATGAGGTGGCCAGGCTCACAATCTCCATTCAAGTTTATCCCAGTAGTGTTGGATGGGGTTGAGGTCAGGCCTCTGTGTGGGCCAGTCAAGTTATTTCATACCAACCATGCCTTGTGCACTGGGGCACAGTCATGCTGGAACAGAGAAGGGAGTTCCCCAAATTGTTCCCATAAAGTTGGAAACATAGAATTTTCCAAAATGGCTTAGTAAATTGAAGCATTAGGATTTCCTTTGACTGGAACTAAGGGGCCCAGGTCAACCCCAGAAAACAAACCTGTAGCATTATCCCTCCCCCACCAAATGTTACAGTTGGCACAAATGCGGTTAGGCAGGTAATGTTCTCCTAATATTCAGCAAACCTGGACTTAACCATCAGACTGTCAGAGATAGAAACGTGATTGGTCACTCCACAGAATACATTTCCATTTCACCAGGGTCCAGTAGTGTGCTTTATACCACTCCCTCAGCATTGTGCTAGTTCATGTAAAGTTTTCACGTAGCTGTTTGGCTATGGAAATCCATGCCATGAAGCTCCTGCCACTCAGTTTTTGTGCTGATGCTAAAGCCAGAGGAATCAGCAATTATTGAGTCAGCAGAGTGTTGGCCACTTTTACACACTATGCACCTCAGCACTCAGAAACCCTGCCCTATAACTTTATGTGGTCTGCTACTTGGTGGCTTAATTGCTTTAAATTGAAAGGTATATGCAGGTTTTAGAGCAGCATATTCCCACCTCTAGACCACATCTTTTTAGTTTGCTATTAGGAGTATAGTAGAATCTATGGCAGAAAAAATAATGAACTGATAGTGAGGACAGATGTGTAATTACTCTTACTGTCAAAAGGGGGGGGACAAGTTTTGTGCTGTCAGTTTAAGTAGCAATGGTTTAATGAGTATATTGGCTCTTGCTCTGCAGGTTTGTCACCTGGGAGGGATCCAGCACCTGGTGGACCTCCTGGATCATAAGGTGGCAGAGGTTCAGAAGAGCGCCTGTGGGGCCCTTAGGAACTTGGTGTATGGCAAGGCCACCGACAACAACAAGGTGGCGCTGAGGAACTGTGGCGGCGTGCCTGCCCTGCTGCGCCTCCTCAGAAAAACAACTGACAACGAAGTTCGGGAGCTGGTCACTGGTAAGCCAGCCATTTGGTTAAAGGTGGCCTATGAACCAAGAAAAGGTGTATTTACTTCAAGGAAATTTCCAGCTCCATATTTTTATTCCAGGACTCTACTAGAGTAGCTTTGCATGAGTCAAAGTTCAAAATAACAAAAAATAATCCTTACCAGTCTTATACTGGGCCTCGGGACAGCCCTTCAGTTCATGCTAGGTCTGAAACAAACTATTCTAGCTCCTCCCCCTTTAAGCAAACTTTGTTCTGATTGGCTACCCCTCTCGAACAGAAAGTTTGAACAGGAGGTGGGTGGGACTTGGTGGGGGTGTGTGGTTTGTAGGAGCATTGTTGTGTATTTGAGATGTCAAAACCACCAACAGACAAAACACGAGGGGAGCCCTCATATAAAAACATTGCTCCTTAGCTCCTACTTCTTCTTCTTCTTCTTCTTTTGGCTGTTCCCGTTAGGGGTCGCCACAGCGGATCATCTGCCTCCATCTCATCCTATCCCTTGCATTGGCCAACAGTAGCATAGTTTCCACCGGCACCCTGTTGGCTAACGGCACCGGAGGCGGTCGTTGTTAACCCGGTATGGAAGTCGTGTTATGAATCCGCATATTTGATTTGGCAAAGTTTTTACGCCGGATGCCCTTCCTGACGCAACCCTCACCATTTACCCGGGCTTGGGACCGGCACTAGGAGTACACTGGCTTGTGGGCCCCTGTGGCTGGTTTGCTCCTTAGCTCCTACTAATGATCAGAAACTACTAGGGTACTTTCATTTATTTGAGAAAAGTCAGCAAATATAGAGAATACAATTTAATTGGAAATAATCACTGACAACACACAAAGAAACCAAAAATATTAACCAGAGATCATTTTAAAGGTTGAAAATGCACAGAATTAGTTATTTTATTAATAAGATGTACGGAAGCCTGTACATTTGCCTCAAATAATACATAAAGTTGATGTCTAGACAGTAAGAGGGAGGATTTTCTTTCAAGTTAGATCAGCAGTTTATGGAATTTAGTGGAAAATCCCTAACAATTCTGACAGTTAGACAGCAGTTATATTTCTTTGATGTCCAGACAACAAAGACTCAAAAATCAAGCTGACCAGATAAAGATTTAGAGCATCTATCTGTCTCTAAATTTGGGCATTTGCAAAGTTAGGTCTGTGTTTTTATTCCTGAAGGGGTTAAATTAAGCAAATAAGCATCCACATTGACAAAAGCAGTCTCCAAATGTTAGCATGACACATTAAAGTCTGTGATGTGTGTGGGTGTTCGCCTGCCAGCACGCTCCCTGGTTGGTTGGCCGACTGGCCGCCTTGCTGGCTTAGCGTCGGTCCGTGGCGTGGTCTGACTGGCTGGCAGTGTTTTAATCTGTGTATCGGCTGTTCTGTGGGAGGTGAGAGCGGCAGCGGCTTAAACACTCAGCGCACAATGTTGACTGAACAGATCTCGGCACAGTCCTCGGGACAGATGCTAAGATAATGTGCTTTGGAAACAGGACGCCGCCGACTACTCTGCAGCCACACCACGCATACTGTTTGATAGCAGCAGATAAGAAGATGCTAGACGCACTCAGATCCTCCAGAAAACACAGAGGAGAGTCTTCAGCCTGTTAAATTGCTTTGTAAAGTTTCTATTTTTAAACCTCAGGTTAGGGTTTTGATTATTAAAGGTGCACTTTGTACTTTGGTGGCTGCCAAAATCTTATCTTCACATCCCAAGACAAATTACACTGCCTACTTTTTAGGAATATAGCTGCATATTTAAAAATGTAATATTTGTACATGTTTTAATGGAAACGAGCTCTCCCTTATTGCGCTTTTATACTTTGTGATTTAAGCCGTACCATAAAGATATTTTTACCTTGCAGCCTGTTTTTAATTGCATCTTACATAAGTGTTTGTCATTTTAAATTTTCTAAATCTGGGTTAGCGCTCTGTTCTGTATTTATTTAATTAAAATACACTCTATAGAGTGAGTTTCACAGATTGTACAGGAAGAATAGAATCATGACAAGGGAAAATTTGAATAAAAGGTGGGTGGAGCTTGTATGCCTCAGATAACCATATTAGGAAGATCCACTCTCTATGACATCATGCAGATGCAAGAGTTGGAAAAAACTGTCTGAAACTGAGCATTTAAAACAGTATAAAGCCTCAGTTCGTGGCTCACAGGGATTACTTTCACATACTCTGACCTCATTATTTGAAACTTGGCTCATTTTTAACATGAATATGCACTATTATAACAGTACATTTGACCAACAGTAAGGAAAAGCAGAATAGGTCCTATTTAAGGCTTTTAACATGATAAAGTATAATGTACCTTCGGCTGCTCCCTTGTATTCTCCACAAGGGGTCGCCACAGCAGCTTAATCCGCATTGGTAACTTGGCAAAGTTTTTACACCAGATGCCCTTCCTGATGCAACCCTCCATGGTGAGAGAGGCTTGTGTCCCCACCTGGAATTGAACCAGGGACCTTTCGCTTGCAAGACAAATGTGTAAACCACCACACTACAGGCGCACCTTAACATGATATTTAGGATAATAAATGCATTGCGCTTTTGGACATAGAAAATGTGTAAAGCTTCCAGTTCTTCCAGCTCTTTCAGTTACATTTTATGAGCGTATTAAAGGAATAGTTTGGCATTTTGGTAAATACATTCACTAGCTGTTGGACAGAGTTGGATGACTGACATTTTTTAGGCTTTTAGGCTAAGCAGTTGACTGACCATATAACTAACAACTAGTCCTGCGGGGTTGTTTTGGTATGGATTATCGATCCACAGCGAGAGCTTGGTGCACATTGCCAGCGTTAAGTCAAACTTGTTCCCAGTGGGAGTTGGGCTCCCCAAGGGCTTTGTCACCAAGGGGTGGAGGGTGTCAGGTTCAGCGGCCGTTGGAGCTGGTCTATGCTTTTTGCAGATGATGTGGTTCTGCGGGCTTCATGGAGCTGGTCTCCTCAGTTCCCTGACCTTTGCAGACTGTTGTTAAAAGCAGAGAGGATGCCACACAGTGGTAAAGACGGCCATTTCCCCACTTTTTTTAAGATGTTGCTGCTATCAAATTCAAGATGGGCTAGTATTTGTCATGAAATAGTAAAATGCTTCACTTTTAACTTTTAGTATGCTTTCTATGTTCTTTTGTGAATAAAATACTGGTTTACGAGATTTGCATTTCATTGCATTGTGTTTTTATTTATATTTTATGCAGGGTCCCAACATTTTTGGAATTCAGGTTCTAAAATGTCTCCCAGTGCAGGTACTTTCATTTATTTATCCTCCACAGGTGTCCTGTGGAACCTCTCCTCATGTGATGCTGTAAAAATGACCATCATCCGCGATGCTCTGTCCACGCTGACCAACACGGTAGTCATCCCCCACTCGGGCTGGAGCAGCGTCTCTCACCGCGACGAGCACAAAGTCAAGTTCCAGTCCTCCCTGCTGCTGCGCAACACCACCGGCTGTCTGAGGTGAGCAACAGGACAAATGCAGCCCTCGAAACGCTCAGAGCATCAGGTTGTGTCCAAAGCAGCTTAAATCCTGAAATTCAGATAACGCTGAGAAAAAGAACCACTTATAAACATGGCCATTATTATGAGGTTATTTATCAAAGTTTGTCTTGCGTCACAATAACACATTAAATGCCTCTTTAGCTCAAACTCCCCTCAAAACACACAAATCCATCCTCATTTCTTAGTGAAAATAATCGCCTCCTAAGCCTGCTGAGTAACCCTGCTCGCCATTTACTCATTAAATTGATTCTTGCTTTGAAATGCAAGGAGGACTTTTGGATTTATTGGTCGTCTGCGATGCTTTTTTTTTTCCAGCGCGTCTGCTTTTCAACTTAATGATTCAGTAAAACCACAGTTCATAATCATGGTCGTATAATCCGTCAATAAGGATCTCTGTAATGGAGATTTTATGCAGCCGTGAAGTCTTTAAGATGCATTTGACCATACTGGCCGATAGAGGAAAATAACAGCTGAAGTGCATCTGAAACTCAAAGACCAAAATGAAGGTTTAGATTTATTACATGCAAATTTTAGCATAGCAGAGAAAGTTTTTTGATCTTTAGCTCATTCGAAAGATGTACTTTAGAGTAGAAGCTCCTTTTATCCCCTATGGTTTAATTCACTTCAGGATGTTTTGGTGATAATTATGAGTAGATTAAAACGGCATATGGCTGAGTCCCACCCTGGGAGCTACAGAGACCCAGGAAGAATTAAATTGCTTTAAATTTCCAAATCAAGACATATAATGACAAAAGTGTAATTAGCACATTTTTATTTACCAAAATAGAGGGTAGAGTGGATTGGGAGATTAACAGATTGAGTGGTACAGACTAATGGTTCTGGGTTTGAATCTGTGTGGAGTTTGGGTTCCCCTCTGAGTAGTCCGTCTTTCTCCCACAGTCCAAAGACTTGCAGAATGTGGAAGCAAGGTAGATTAAGTGCTTAAGTGCACACAATAAAGTGCTGTATAAATACAAGTGAAAAGGTTAATGTGGCTCATACCGTAAAGCCCCGCAAGTGGTCAGTAAGATGAATCCTGGGAATACATTCTGGCTCCACCAAATTAAGTGTCCCAGAAGTGTCTTTATGTCCCTCAACAAAGAGCTGGGTCTATTTTTGATAGAGGCCGAGTCAGGTTGTACAGAGCAAGAGTTGTACATATTTTTCAAAAAATTTAGTTTTGTGAATTGATTAAAGTTATGGCTTACAGCTTATGAAACTCAGAAATCCAATATCTCAGATTATTGGAATATTTCATTTTGAGTTTAAGTAAATTACCATTTAAGCAGTATTAATGCTGTTTCTCTCAGTCTAGCTCAGTACACGCAGTTGCAGTCAAGCAGTGGAGATGACCGCTAACTCAACAGCGGTCCAGTTGACAGATGAAGATCAACACCCTCGACGAGGAGGGTAAGCCACAGACCAGCTGTTGGCAGAGTGCTGTATATGCTGTAGAATGTTAATGGAAAGTTGACAAGAAGGGAAAGGTTTAGTAGGAAAAGGTGCACAGTCAACACCCTATCCCTTGCATCCTCTTCCCTCACACCAATCCTCTGCATGTCCTCCTTCACTACATCCATGAATCTTCTCTGTGGTCTTTCTCTTCTCCTCCTGCCTGGCAGCTCCATCCTCAACATCCTTTGTCCAATATATCCACTATCCCTCCTCTGAACATGTCCAAACCATCTCAGCCTTGCCTCTCTGACTTTATCTCCAAAGCTTC
>VUQH01011355.1:17882-47556 GCA_015106775.1 Etroplus canarensis
TAATCCGCTGTGGCGACCCCTTGGTGGAGAATACAAAAGGGAGCAGCCAAAGGCACACACACACACACACACACAGACACACACACACACACACACACATTTATCTATCTATCTATATATATACAGAGGTAACTGGATAATTGACTTTTAGGGATTCCCTGACAGAATTTGACAAAATTTCAGTGACATCCACTGAACGAATTTTTGTTTTTGTTTTCAAATGTATGCACAGTATCCACAAAATATTTGTACTCTCATTTTGTACTCCCTAGATTTGTTTTATTTAACAAAAATGTTTTCGTAATTTTTTTTCTGATGAACTATTTACCATCGCTGTGCAAATTATTCCATTTCTGTTTCTATGTTTGTTTGTCTGTTTGTTTTTTATGAGGGGTACAAGTTTAATTTACTGTCATTATCTTCACCTACATGCGGCCATGGCATTAATACAGGACAGCATGAGCAACAGCTCATCTAAAGGTGTAGTATGATTGCATCCAATGCTGACTAAAACAGTTGGCCCATGACTATACATATATATATATATATATTAGCCCGGATATGACGTAAAAGAGGTATTTTCATTTTAACTTGTACGAAATACCTACAAAGTTGTTAGCACCATATTTTTAAAAGATAAAATGTTACTCTCTTTTTCCCTACAGGTCTATTGTTTTCTTTTGAGCTGATCAGTTTTTATTGACAAACATCATGTATTTAGTGTATTTCCAAAGAACCAAACTAAACAGACAAAGCAGAATCTCCAGTCCACTTCACTGTAGGCCGCACGTCAGATCTGGACACTTCAACGTGTCCTTCGATCGTCGTGGTGTCTTTGCATCCGTCTGGTTGCAGCTGACCGGCAGCGTTTGGATAATTTAAACAACCGGGGCCCTCTTGACAATTATCACTTTTAATAGCGATTACTGAAGTAATGTTCATTCTATCTCTTTGGGACACTTGCAGTATATACTGGTACCTCTCACTATGCTTCCCCTGTAACACTGCATTAAAACACACCAGCAAGAGAAAGATAAGTAAGCTACACTGTGGTAATGAAATTGGCTTTTTCACACTGGAGTTCCTGTAGTGTATAAAACTCGAATTTTAAAGCCATAGTTAGGGGGAAAAAATGCATAATTTAAACTTGTGTGTTTGGTATGCTGTTATGTCAGTAATGTGAATTAAAAAAAACAAAAAAACATGCCAGCTAAATTTTAAACAGCAATTATTTGTTTAAATTTGAGCATTGTGGAGCTTGAATGATGAGCTTGAATGTTTTACCTTTTACGTTAGTGGACCAGCATGAAATATTAGTAATATTTTCATAACAACAACGACACTGCTGGGCAAGACAAAATGGAAGACCACTTCACTGCGTATTTAAAAAATGGATCAGAGACATGGCCTTTAAAGGAAAATCCATCTGTGAAAGCTGATTAGATTTGTTTCTGTTTTTATGCACTGTAAATGATGGGCTGAGTCTGCTTCTCCCTCCAGAAATCCTTCTCTCCAACGATTAAATTTGGCTTCTCTTTTGCGCAAATGTGTGACACATTGCTGAAATATGAGGCCTGGAGCTGTCAGGAGATTACAAGCACGCTGCAATAACTGATTAAAAACTGGGGCTCTCGAGTTTCCAACTGCTTAAAAGTAGTGCGCTCTTATTAACACGTTTATCAAGAGAGAAAAAAGAACTTTACATATAAATCAATAAAAATACGGAGAATGGTATAGTCCTTGCATTGTCCACGTGTTCCAGCTGTGAAGACACTGCTTCAAACGAGACTTAAAGAACAACATCGCCCTCTAGCGCTCCTGGTACTTCTTTCCAAGCGCCCCAGAGCTCCAAGTGAGGGTAAACAGGTTGCTTTTAGACCTGCATCTTTCAGGGGTTATCCTTCAGTTTTAATCGACCAGTTCTATTTAAAGTGTTTTCAAGTTAAAGGACAAAAAGCAAAACTGCGGGTGTTAGAAATACATGAAGTACAGTGAGGACACATGGTCTGCTGGACCATTTCAGCACACAATCCATTAGAAGATAACGCACCGCACAGCAGTCAAAGTGAAGTTTTTTCCCATCGGTGGGAAGTGCAATTGATGAATACACGTGACCATTAAGGTGGGGGTGATTTCCTCTGAAACAATTCAGCGGCCAGACACCCTGTGGAAAAGTGTCTAACATTTTGTTTGTCAGCAACAGACGCAAACACCCAAGAAAGGGGCTTTTCAAAGGAGAGCGAAATTACTGGCCAAGCCTATAAACTAATTTAGGCCAGACGTCTAGCCATTTCTATAGCTTTATTGGACCTCGATTCTTCCTGCTTTAAAGCAATTGTCCGTACAAGTTGGACAATAAATTGGAAAACTGCAACACTTCTCTCATCAGTAAACCCTTTACTACTTGGAGCTCTACTTTTCAAGTCAAATCCAAGAGTGAAAAATCTCGACTGGGATTAAAAGCAGTCTTAGTGTCGTTATTATCTGAACTGCTGAATATTTACAGTGCGGTTTTCTGCATGGCTGCACGGCGTGCGTACCAGCTTTAGGCGTGCAAGGCCTCCGGGTATGTAAAAATTAAATGAATACAAATCAAAGTGCTTACATGATATGGAAAACGGCAGCCAGCTGGAAAAATACCTGTCAGAACTGTTCAGTGTGTCCTCAGAGAAAAATCTTTGGGATTCAATTGAGATTTTTCTTTCCCAAATATGGCACATCTCAGCTCTTTTGTTCTGCGGGGGGGAAAAAAGCTGAAATTCTTCTGTTTTTCAGGCATAGGCCTAGTGGACCCAAACATTTTGAGGAGGGTAAAACTCAGTGAAATGAGGCTCTTTACTGGTGCTGCGTCCCCAGTGTGTGTAGTGACACAGACAGCAGTCAAAGTAGTTGCTGTGAAAATGTTTTATATACAACTCAAAATAACAGCAATGCACATACATGTTTCCCCGCTGCGGGAATATCCCAGTTTGTGGCTGAATAAAAATTTCAGTTGGCTTGAAACATAATTTGACAGATCCTGTCTGCATCTCATCAAGACATAATTCTGCACATGTGATGCGTATTTGGCCAATAGGCTACCTTATAACACTGACACAATATATGTAAAAAAAATGGCTAAGGAGGCTCCTTGCAAAATAATTGTGCGCATGGCTTCCTTGGTACAAACGTCAAAATGTGTGAAATGGCACAAGCAGTGGGTTTATAGCTGCTCTTTGCCGCTCCTCTCTCTGTTCATCTTCTTCATTTTCATCCTCCTGTTCTGGAACCAGATCTTCACTTGCCTCTCCGTTAAACTGAGAATGCGGGCGACTTCATAACGTCGGTCTCTTGTCAAATACATGTTGTAGAGGAACTCTTTCTCCAGCTCTAAAGTCTGATATTTCGTGTAGGGACATCGCTTCTTTCTCGTTGAGCGTGCGTGAATCCAGTTCGCCGCAGGGTTACCTAAAAGGCAAATGAAGCAGGACACAAGTGATGAGGGATTGTTTCAATAACTTCAGTAATTCTTTGCCCTGAGTGAGTCTTGTGATTTTTAATACCGAAGTAAAAAAATATGAGAACTGTTTTTTGTGTCCAAAGAGGACTATTTCCATTACATGATTTCCTGTTTGTACTGACTGTCCCCTGTACCAACAGAGCAAAATAAATCAGGTCTGCATCCAGTTATAAAGTCTCCTCGGATGCAATCTCATCGAAATAGCGCAATGTGCATCTATTTGCGGTGTCCTGTGACATGAAAAACATTAGGATCCATGCAATAACCCTTGTAGGGCGGGCTTCCCCTTTCGGAGCAACAGTATAGTACGAGACACTTTTATAGGTTAGTAAAACCTCCAGTTTTACACACCCAGCTCATACAGTTCTTAAGGTTGTAAATCAGGCTATTTCGTTTACTTACTTGGGTCAAGTTTTTGTTTCTCCTCTTTGGGTTCGCTGTGGCTCGAAAGCTCACTTCCACTGTGCTCTTTGGTTGCCTTTTCTGGACACTCCGACACTCCACATGTGAATTCGCCTGCGAGCGGCTGAGCCTCGGCTTCCAACGTGTCACAGTCTGCAGATTTCGCTGGCAAGACCTCCGGCTTTGTCCCGTACGCCCGACTGCCTGAGGGGAATCCGGCGAACGAAACGTGGTTTGAGATGGGGTCCATCCACGATCGGACGCCCACGTATCTGCCGTCCGACGCGGGCAGATGGGACTGGTGGTGGTGGTGGTGGTGGTGGACGTACGGATGATAAATCCCCTGAGGATGAACTGAGGACCAGGACGACGAGAAAACAGCGGACTTTGATGCAAAATTACACGAGGAAAAGTCTGCATTGTCCCCAGCACCTGACGGCCTCGGGGTCATCGCGTGTGGAGCCTGGATAAAGCGAGCGCCGTACACATCCTCCGGCTCCTGCCCCATTATAGCGTCCACATAGCAGTTACTGAGAGTGCCACTGGAAGACATTTTTGATCGCTTCCTACTCATATAATAAGGGTTGCACTGTTACGGGAAGCTTCCCTTTATGAACAATCATAGTATTTTTGCTGGCCCGCATCTACAGGGATTGGTTACATGGATCACGTGGTCATATTTACCAATACAGCGAGTAAATCAATCCTGCCCTTGCTCTCCTTTTTTTTCGTCAGGTTTAATTTAGCTTTTCATTTCTCAAATAATAAAAAGCCCATTCCGATGTGACTAGAGGGAGAAAACAATCCCTCAAATAAAATGCTATTTTATGAACGCGTGACTGCAGGACGTTGCAACAAATACCTGCAGTTTTTTTTTTTAATAAAGGAATTTTTCCACCAAGCTACACGCAGTCCACCCAACACGGATTCCTTTTACCTTAATGCTTGAGGAAAACTCTTGCAATATCATCCTGTCCCGATACCCTCACTCCCAGTAAAATGCTTTATAGACTGGAGTCTCTCGTAAAATAGATGTAATAACGTGTTGTAAAATAAAAGACGCCATTTCCGTTCGCAAAGCGGTGCGTCCATTGTTAATATTTGGCAAGGAAACATATTTTCTAACTTGGTTTAATTTTTTAAGCTGAAGCAGGAAACGGCAGTTGTGGAATTATTATATTCATTCAAAGGAGAGTAATAATGTATCAATAAATGTTTTATGAGGTGCGTGTGATTATACATGCCGTCAATAAAAAAAGACTTGGAGGAGTCCATGTGTGTATTGCTCCCTGAAAGGCGTGATTTAGAACTAACCTAAAGCTTGCCATTTTTTCCCCTTTTTTATATTTTTATTTCATTTTTTTTTTTTTTTTTTACAAATTAGAATTTTACAGCAGCTTATAAGACAGAATGTGTTGACCTCCAGCCCGCACAAAAGCAAACGCTTCGAGGTAAGAAATAGGTCAAATCTGCGGCCTGAGAAGTTATGTTGCACTGTGACAAATTAAAGCAAAAAAAAAAAAAGATTTGTGGTAAACTGGGAAGACTACATGAAGTTGAAAATGAAGGCCGATTTCGCTTGGAAGGAGGGAAGAGCTGTGTATCGCCTCCTGCGAATTTTGTGCTTGAACATAATTCACTCCATCCTATAATCTTTACAGACAATTATAGTTATAAACAGGCCTGGACATAAAAGCAAAATCGAGTTTATTTTGTCTGACATTGAGCTGCCTTTGCATGCATCTGCTGCACTTTTACACTCCAACAGATGATTCGCGTTATTCAGATATTTTCATTTCGGTTTTTAGAACTTTAATTCACAAACGCCTCTCTGGAAAGCTGCAGTAGCCTATATTTGAAATTAAGCTAATTAATTAAGAAGGGGGGTTAAACTGCTGGCAGCCCACAAACAGAACATTTTTAAGTTGTAATCCTGTCTGCTCGCTGTCAACTGAAGTTACAGCGTAATTATTAATTGATAAGAGGAGCGTATTTAAAATGCCATATTTTTTCATGCTGTATGTACCACAAGCTTGTAGAAAAGTGTTCATTTTCTTCCCTTTTCCAGCTCCTAGTCGGTTTGTTTTGTTGAGAAAACATTGCTTGCATCAGTGCAAATTAATTTCACAGTGCGCACACCAACTGCTTATAGGCTATTTGTTGACCAGAGAGTTCAGAGCATAAACAAATCTAAAACAAGATTCTTTGACAATATATTTATTGCAAGATACATGCCACAAACATGCAATAAATTCACAGATTGACATTGTTTCCCACCACTCTGAAGCCCATAGAAACATTTCACTATTGAGCAAATGGCTTGTACTTACTGTTAAACAAATGCTGCACTATACGACAATAAATGTGCTTTCATGACAGAACTAGAGTAACTCTTTCCACAGCTAGGCCGGATACCCGTGTTTTGTTTTTTTTTTGTTTGTTTTTTTTTGTTTTTTTGCGGAAAGAAGTGCGCTCCAATAATTTAAGACTAAAAAGTGTTACCCTGTGATGAAACAAAACAAACACACGACGCCACGAAAATACTAAGGTTGGTATATATAGTCACAGTTTGGTTGGAATTTGTGATAACGTCCAATGCCATTAAAGCATCAAACTAATATGAGAGGAGAAGGAGGGGGGGAAAGACATCTAACAACTGACACATGCACGCTCACGAAAAGGTGAGATTTGAGGTCAGTTCACGAATGCGGTTTTCCCTGTTCATTTTCTTCAGCTTCATCCTGCGGTTCTGAAACCAGATCTTGACCTGCCTGTCGGTCAGGTTGACGCTCCTGCTGATCTCTAGGCGGCGCTCTCGGGTCAGGTACATATTGAACAGAAACTCCTTCTCCAGCTCCAAGGTTTGGTGCTTTGTGTAGGGGCACCTTTTCTTTCTCCCACTTTTTGCTGTCAGCCAGTTGTTTGTGAGCGTGTCACTCTTGCAGTCTGCAAACATTCAAATCAGAGACATACAGTATTTTAGAGACGCACTGAGCGTCCTCTGGAACAAAAAGCTCCTCAGCTGCTTTGGATTTCACCTCTGGGAAATAACACACAACATTCCCCTGAATAAATAAAATGCAAGGGCTGTTATTAGTCACGTACATGCCATTACTAATAAAACAAAAATTAAATTTAACCCCAAATGAACAACCCACGCATTAAGGAATGAGTCTATATGTGGCTTTATAATTTAACAAAAATGTGATTTATATGGAGGCTTTGAAATAAACATGCAGCCGTTAACTAAACTGTTAAGATTACCATCTTCATCATCATTTTCAGATGCAGCGGTTTTGTAATTTGTCAACACTCTCGTTAAAGACAGAGAGCACGATGCATCAAAGTGCAACTTTTTTTTATTAGGATCTCAGAATAAAAATTAAAATTCACTAATTACTCAGACAGATGGTACAGCTCGTTCCAGTATTTCAATTTATGAAAAATGTACATTATGCATAAATAAGGCAACAGACAGTGGACATATTATTATAGGTTATGTATAAATATCCAAAAAGAAAGGGGGACGTAGACTTTATGCTGTATATGGTAAAAGCAATCTCTGTTGCCTATCACTGCAACCTGAGAAAGACTCTCATTAAACATTACGACTTTAGGGTTGTTTGTGTTTTATACTTGGTTTTATGATGCTGGAGCCTTCTCAGCACAGCGCCACAAGATAAAAGCTTTCATTATAGCCAACCCACCTTTCCCTTCCTTCTGCAGCAGCTCAGGGCTGGACACAGGGGCTTCCAGTGAACAGTTTTTCTCCTCCGACCCGGACTTGGGATCTGGACTTTCTGCAGGGACCGGCGTCCTTGCGGTCTCGGTGTTTTGCGAGGAGTCCTCAATTTTCTTATCCGCCTCCGGAAAATTAGAGGACGTCGAGGAGGGCTGCGGTTTCGGGGTGACCCGGCTGAGCTGCATCAGTGTGGCGTTTGGACTCGGCGGTTCATGGCAGTAGCCGTCCTGATGCTTCCCGTTCGCATAAGTTTGACTCAGTCTGAAATAGCCGGGAACCGGGATCTCGGGACCATCGACCGGACAGGATTCGGGAATAACGTTAGGATATGCGGGGACTTCTGAAGAGCTGACTTTTTGCACTCTCTTATCGGAGTACATGCAGCAGTTACTCTCTTCCTTTATGCTCTGTGAAAATGTGCAGTTTGACATCTGACTGGGCGCCTCTATTCTGCAGGGTCTATTCGGATCAGTCCAGTTATCTATTTGAGGTATGTACGAGTGGACATTCATGCCCATATTTTGGTGGCTGACCTCCCCTCTTTTGCCGAAAGACGGCAGGAGTCCACAGGTTTGCATTCCGTAAGTTCCCATTTCTGAGCCAGACGGCATGTACATGTTGCTGTTGGAGTAAAAGCTGTCCGTCCTGCAAGCACCAATTAAAGAGTCCACTAAAAATGTGTTTGCCACAGGAGAGCTACTGGGAAAGGACATTTTTTTGGATTTAAGTTCTTTGGAGGAGAGAGATGTCCTTTGTAAGCTGACATATCTAGGAAAAACAATCTGTAAGTCAGGTTGCCTCCCGACCACATGACAAGCCCACCAATGAGATTTGAAAATGGCCTTGAGACGCAGCCTCCTCTCTCGGCTCACTCTCGCACTGCGGCTGCAGACGTGGTCAACAGCGACACCTACAACACGGACTTGAAATTGGTTTTGCAGAGTCGCGCATGCTGCCGGGGCATCGCGGGATTTTGCAGACTGAATAAAACTGAAACAAATAAGATTAAAAGACACTTTGAATCCAGCTAAACCGTTTTGTTTATATTTGAATCCAGCATGTTTACCAACAGACGTGCCGTGGACTCTTTTTAATGTGTGCACAAACCTAAAGCATATACATGTCTCTTTGTGTGGGAGACGAGCCGAGTGTGCATGTGTGTGTGTGTGCGTGTTTGTGCGTGTAAGTGTGTGTGGGGGGGCCAAATGCAGCCTGCATGGCGCATAGGCGACAACTGCAGACTATTTGAAAAAAAAAAAAACAGCTCTGTTGATTATAACGTTAAGCTATTTTTATTTAACCCTTCACGTGACCCCATGTCCGCCACTTAGAGTACCGAATTTAATATCCTTGCATATTTTTACTCTCAGCTATATTTTTATTTACTAAAATTGTGAGAAAAGAATAAATACAAAGCATTAACATATCGCTTGCTCTGTTTATTTTCATGGATTTAATGGTTTGGCTTGTTTTCTTATTTGCTTTTTTTTTATAAAGGACTTTTGTCGTTCTTTTTTTTCTAATAAGGCAGCACAAAACCATTTTATAGAGACAATGACTTCATTATTTCCCAAAAGATATTAGTTTTAAAATAAGGAATCGAGAAGGTAAAAAGCGAATCCACGTAATATACTGCTAAAAAATTAAGTTCAGCCTTGTGATTTATTACATAATTTCTACTATATGCAGATAGAAATGTGTTCTTTATTATTTAGTAACAATACCTGTATTTGCATCTAATTACAAGTAAGTTTTTGACGTCCAAAATCAAAAGTTCAAAAATGTGGCTGTGCCCTTGTTTTTATCTGTAAAGAAGGCAGTGTGTACATGATAAAGAGTGCTGCCTGGTAAACCAGAGGGGAAAACACTTGGTCGATTGAATTTATTCATAATTACATTTTAGATGTCTTGCAGTTACAGTGACCCAGTAGGCCTTCACCAAAGGAAACGTAAGAAAATGCTTATGCACTGTTATGTGTCTGACAGTAATCCCACAAGCTTAAACTAATCATACAACCTGTGAGAGAAGATGTGTAGGCATCTTCTCGGTTGTCTTTAAGTCGCTTGAATATTTATAGTTGGTTGCAAACAAACATGTGTGGTATGCGAAACATCTGGGATTCACGAAGGCCAAATACGTCATGTTCAAGAGCCCGATGCAGGTATTAAAAAGGAAGAATTACAATATGTAAATGAGATATACAACAACGCGGACATATTTTTTAATTATCATGGTCCCAGTAATGATAACTTCATAAAGATACGCTTTAATATACAATGGAAACAAAGTAATTTGGAAGACAGTGTGCGTCAGGTAAAATCATCAATTCATAGATATATCCAAAATATACAAACGGAACGAGTTTATCATCGTAGTTGAAAATCAGGAAAATAAAATAGTTCGAAGGATGCGCACAATTGGTGACATTGTTGTTAGTATTATTTATATCAGCACCAATGAAAAAGATAACAATAATAATTTAAAGAACATGCCATCAGGCTCATTTATCTTTCAATCACAAGAGTAGAGCATATAGAAAAAAAAATACAAAGCAAATGAGGTCATTGAAAATTATTGGCAGATTTTAAATCCAGCAAAACTAAAAAGCCTAAAAATGCGATGACAATCTTTGCATTTTTCAGTGAATGATCAGGCTCGAATAAACTAGTTTTATAAAAAAGAAAAAGAAAAAAGATATAATGATGAGAATTAGAATGCTTGTAAAGGGAAACATATAGCATATATTTGTCAATATTCACAGTGCTTTTTAGCATTAAAACAGATACATTATTGACCTTAAGACTTACGCGGCCTTCAGGTAAAGATCTAAATCTTTATGATGAGGACCACAAAGAAACGGTACAGAATTATATTTGTATTTTACGCAGTCACTTAAATATGCTTGAAAAGGACTTGAAAATGTGATCTGAGGATGCTCAGCAAGAATTCAGAGGGACATTGAGTGAGAAAAACATTTAACATTTTCTTTAAGGAAACTGAAGCCGTACTGTCGGATGTTTTTATTTATTCGCTTAATTTAAAAAAAAATGCAAATTATGCTGAAATCAGTGGACTAGAAGAAGCAATGATTAAATTAAAAATCTGAAATAAAGGCGTGAGCTGAATTGATTGTTCCTCCACTGATTCACTTTCAGATGGGTTGGATGTAACATTGTCTGCATGGTGGCCAAAGCTGAAAGCCTGCCCTCATGTGGATACACAGAGAATTAAAGTGAAATGCCCCCCTCAGTTCATAATACAAGTCCACTGTAGGACAAGCCGAGCACCCACCTGAATGCTTAATGAAAGATCATGTTTCTAATATCCTTTGGGTGGCAGAATATCAAATGTGACTCATATCGGACAAATTCAAAGAAAATATCTCTAGAAAGTTTTTCAAGACTAAAACAAGAGGAGTAATTCTTGATCCACACGCATGAACGATCACGTAACCTTTGTCAGATGACTTAGAAATAAAAGGACTGTTCTGTTTGCAATTATTGCATTTATTTAGTCTGTCCCCCTACTGGTTACAAAAAAGAATGCTATACACTACTTTATGTTATTTGGCATTCATGTGATTTCACTTCTTGCAGGGGCAGCTTAATGGTTAGTGTATGGTGTAGCTGCACAAACATGGAATCATCTCACCTGCATCAGAAAGAAACTATAAATGCCATGCTGCACAGCTTTCTCCTTTTCAGCAGATTCAGGGGCGTAAGAGACACACATAGCAATGGTTTAACACTGCAAAAGGCGATACACTTGAAAACGAAATACTTATCCTTTAAGAGTACGGCCCTGGTTAGAATATCTCCAAGTTTTCCACTTAACACTGGTAACATTACAAGTGCGCCCAGATGCCAGCATGAGCTAAATATGGAAACAATGTGCAGAAATTTCTTGAATTCTCCAAGCGCATCTAGCCTGCAGTTAAAGCACTTTAGGACAGGAAGGAGAATCAGTCCTCATGTGGTCTGGGGGCTGGGACACCAAAGTCCAATAGCCCCCTATTTAGACATTTACAGCTACTTTTATTATACTGTCTAGACAGTTCAAGGTTTAGTAAACAATCAAGTGTTTCAAAGCAAAGGAAATGATGGCCCCATACAAGACCACAAGCGCCCAGATTCTTCAAAAATCTTTCATCATGTATTATTTTTTTGCAGAAATTGCTTGACTTCACGTGACCCGTGTCGTGACTACACATTTATTTTTCGTACTTTTATTCACACCACAATTTGCATTACATGCGCCTTACAAATATACATAAAGGGAAGGAAGAAGTCTACATATATTTAACATAAATTATTTCAAAGCACAGCTCGCAGTTTGCTGAAATATGTTACCAGTAACGCGAATGTGTGAATAAAAAAAAACTAAGATAAAAAAATGGCAGCTTATTTTTCTTAAAGCAAGATTTTAGTGAAATCGGTGAATCTATAATCACAGGTCAAAACTGAGCCTCTGAGCTGCTGTTTTATTCCCGTGTCTGTGTGTGTGTGTGTGTGTGTGTGTGTGTGATGATCTCTCAGGTATCAGAACAAAGGATTCCCAGTGAAATACTGTAGACGGTCGCGGTTTAGCTTTTTTTCTTTCATTCTTCTATTCTGAAACCAAATCTTCACTTGCCGATCTGTCAGGTTTAACATCCTGGACAGCTGAAGCCGCTTCTCTTTGTTAATGTACACATTGAAGAAAAACTCTCGTTCAAGTTCTCGGATTTGGTATTTGGAGTAGGGACACCTCTTCTTCCTGGACTTGGTTGATGAACCTGTAAAAGGAAGAAAAAAAGAGTTTTCCAAGATTTTACATTAGATGCCAAATTTCCTCCAAATTTTGACTGTAGTGGAGTGAAGATGATGACAGATGTATTTCTTTATTTCTGCACAAAAAAAGGCCTCTCTTTTCTACACACACACACACACACACACACACACACACACACATGTTCACACACAACAGAGGTATTTGCATAAAAATGAGCTTATATTGCTCTGTTGCTCATCCATATGTTGGGTTTGACTACTTTCTACTACATTCCAACCTGCATTTTCTCAGTGTATTCCTGTATCTGCGTAACACTGCTTGTAAACGATAAAATATAGATTAATAAAAGAAAATAAATCCTTTAATGCCCTATCAAAACAAATTAAACCTAGCAACAAAGTATTATTATTGGACACGGGGAAGCCTTAAAGTATGGTTACTTAACGGTTTCCCATTGTAAATATCTTTACAACCGTAAAGCAAATCTTATAGGGATATAAAAGCTTTTGCATGCTTATAAAGAGCCACATAACCCTGGACGGTCACGGCAGTGGACATGGCGCAGTCCAGAAACTCAGAAGTCTGTGCTGCTCACCTCAAAGTCTAATATTATTAGGAAAATGGCTTACTGACTTACTCTGTTGGTTGATCTTGTCGCTGCAGTTGGAGGATGAGTCCTCGTCGACGTTCCCGGTCCGGTCAGCTTTGTGTTGCTCCACTTTGGTCAGAGCCTGATTGTTATTCACAGCATCACCCGGAACAGTAGAGTCTGTCTTTTGTTTGGGGAGCTCCGCGCTGGGCTTGTCCGAGTTAGGAGTGTCAAAGAACTGGTCGAAGCCCTGGGGAAGAACCCCATTTCGACCGACACTGGTAAAGAAATTGCAAGGCGAGGCTGTTCCACCGCGGTGGCCATACAAGGACTCGTTTTTGAATATCACATCCGCCCTACTACTGGAGGACTGGATTAAGTCCCGGTGCATTATCTCGTCCGTTGAGTAGTAGGACGCGTAATTGCCCCTGTAGTGCCATTTGGGATGGTCCAGTCCATAATCCCTGAAAGCGACTTCTCGGACAGGTTGGACTTGAGCTATGTTTGGAGAATAGGGGAAATTAATCTGACACGAAGTCGTCTGCGGTAGAAAGGAGGAGACTGATGTAAAATCTGGCGACGAAACGTAATAAGTACAGCTCGGTAAAAACATATTTGACGCGCAGCTGCGATCATCGTATTCCGTCATATCTCCTCTTCACTTTTCCTCTTTGCAACAGAGGAAACCAATTGGCAGCTTTGCTGCGTTAAACTTTGTCCATCTATAGCACCGAAGGCGTGTGGAGAGACCCCGCCAGGAAGAAAAAATCGGAAACGTAGGCAGACCTGCAATACATCTTGATCGATTCTTGAGGTAATTGTGTCATGTGATCCAGCTAAGAAATTACCATACATCAATATCAGTCATTAAAAACTCTCCGGAAAACTCATGTGAGCGCATGCAAGAGACTCCATTGGCTCCCTGGCTGCAGAGGAAACTCCTCTCCAGTCGTCTTGCCCTATAGCTCACGGAAAAAGAAATGTGTGTACCATTGCTGGAATATTTGATTAAAAGCTTTACAGCAGCATAATCCTCATCTTGTAATGATATGTAATGGCAGCCACACACAGTGATCGGGTGTGTAAATTTCCAGTAGGCGTTGCGCGTTTGTAGCAACAGTTAGTTAAACACAATTATTAAACTAAACCTCAATGCAAAGCTTGAATAGCATGGCAACAAAACCACCACACCTCGACTCGATGCATTAAAAAAACCCAGAAGCCTGTGGAATTATATGTGATTCATCAAGTCAGAGTTTATGCAAATAAACGTGAAGGTCCATTGCGCACAATCACTGTGCACCGTGGGGTATGATTAGAGTTAAATATACGCAAAAATGCCAGAAGGAAATAATCGGAATTCATTTTCAGAGAGAAGACTCTTTGGCTCTCAGCATGGTGACAAAAAGCTCAGTCTCCACAAAAGAAATAAAAATAAAGCACAAAAGGATTGTGCTTCAGTAGAATCTTTTACATATTACACACATCAGTTCACATGCGCCTCTGCTTTAACGATCCCTTGTTTTGGAATCCCGGACCATCATCTGTTTTCTTTAACGCATCCCTTAATATTCAGTGCAGATGGATGTATTCGAAAATAGCCAAACAACCCATACTACAAAAACAAAAAGGATGATTTTGGATTCCACAAGACGAAAGTCACATTCAGCATTGCCAAGTCCAAAACAACAGGCTTTGACGGTCTGTGGTGTAGGTGATATCCACCAAGCCTTCACCAACAAGTCTCTGCAGCCAAATCATTTTATTGCACGCAGGCAACCATGCGTGCAGTGTCTGCTTCTTTCTCGGTGGGGAAAACGAACTTAAACCACTGGTGACCGGAACCCTTATATAATCAAGCCTCGTCCAAAATATTTTGCCTGTAAGTATTATCATTATTATTTGAACTTTAAAAAAAAAAATCAGTACCTATAGAAAAATTGCAGTTTCAAAAGAATTCATCCTTTCGTGGTAATTGTAGCAGTGATACCGGATTAGACACTGTGTTAATTAAAAATATATTGAAGACTGTTTACCTCCAGGAAAGCTGCGGCTCAGATTTGCGTGGCCTGTAGTGTGGTTAAAGATTTTAAACGTCATATGGCGATAACTTAAAGACACCTTCAAAGCTATGGGGTAAAATCAAACCCACTGGTCCGATTTTCTGTCTTACATTGAATCCTCCTCACTCAGAAGTTTGCATCTATTTAGCAAAATAAGACCAAAATCTGGAATTTGTAAACAAACTATCTTCATTCATGCAACCCACTGCTTTAGGAGGGCAAAAACATCTTTATCTATCTGTAAATATTCAAAATGGTGCAGTGAAACGTAAATGGCGGTATGGGACTGGCTTACTTTATGATCTTAAATAGATGAAGCCGGAGTTGGACTTGTTGCCGGCAATTTGCTGCTGTTTCTTGCTTTAGGCTATGTTTTATGCATCTTGTCCAATTATTCACTTTAAATTCTTGAGGTATTTCTGTTACTGCGTTATGCCATGTATTGTGCACTTAAGTATTTTTCACATCCGGTGCTACAGGCTTTAACTTTGTAATTCATATGCATCTAATGACAAAATGGTACAGTGAATAAGAATGTATTAGGTTGAATATTTCAGATATAAAATTAGACTTCAAAAGAGATGTTTTGAATGATCAAGCTTAAATAAAGGTTAAATGTCGTGTTGTTTAGCCTGTTCAATTCAGGCGTGTGATATTAACTAAAATAATAAACTAACTACTTCAGAAATGAAGGGAAACTAGTTTATATACTCACAAATAAGCAGCTTTTTCTGATACCGTGAGAAGTAAAAACGCATAGGCTACTAACTTGACCTTAACTTTGTTTTGGCACCGCCACACTCTAAAGGAGCCTGAGCTATGTGACGCAGCCAGGCAGTAAACCAATAAAGCAACAAATACTATAGGGAAACACGATGGATGGGACGCCCAGGAAACCCACTGCAGGCGTTAGAATTACCCTATGCAAGTACAGCCAATACATGTTGCTTGGTAAGGGTTTCAAGCTTAAAAAACAGATCACCTCGAAGTGAAATACTATCTGCCCACAGCACAAGGATAATGAATTGAATATCAAACAGAAAATATACTAAAACTATAGTAAAATGCGTTTTACCCTTAGTCTCAACAAGTATGCAGAAGAGAGAGAGAAAAACATAGTAAATAATAGAAAAAAAAATTCTTTAGGTTTCATTTGAAATTACTACCTACCTAATGTTACTAAGACTTTCATAAAACCATGGCTGCAGTTTTACATCAACATAATAGTTGCAGTGTGCGGTGATGATGACGTGACAATGATGTAACGAGAGGGACCATTTATTGGATCCACTCTCTTGTAACGTCGCGTTTGCTGGTCTGTTGATGGCCCAAAGTTACACTCTGTTCTTTTAAAACTACTCTGACCACTTGTGACCTGTAGGCCTGCTGTGGAAACAACAACGAAGCGTCCTGTGAGTTATAAACAATGAGAACAGCTATATTTGCCCATATCACACACACCACTAATGAACACAGATGGACTTGTCTGGTGTGTAAAGTGCACATGATATTGCTGAGATATTGATTTAGACCCAGTTCATTTAGTAACAGCCGCAGGAACCTCCAACTGGCATGCAGAGATTTTCTTGTGGGTGAGAACTGCTGCTGGGTTATCCACTGTACAGAGGAATTACGCATATTAAAAAGGCTAGGGCATAGCCAAATGTGGAATGTGGGGTTTAGTTTTTAAGTGAGTGTTGGATTGTCACCCATAGAGAGATAGATGACATTAAAGAGTCTGGGTATAAAAGAAATAAGTATTTTTCCATGCTGTAGCACTTTAGAGCGAGTTGTGGTTTATTTTCTGAGAAAGGTAATGATCGCGTTTGCGCCAGTCCAGTCTTGGGTTTTTCACCTCTGTAGGCATCGAGGTTTCCGAAGGAAAAAAACAAATCTTTATTTTTGCTGAAAAATCTATATGATACAGGTGGGAACAGACGCAGATTATTGTTCAGTCTTCTTGTTTCAACAGCTAAGCGAATGTGTGGATAATGAACGGCATAAGTGTGAAGCCTTTAGTTAAAATGATCTGCACATCATACCAAAAATATAAAATCACTCATTTGATTCTAAATAACTTCGCTTCAAGTCGTTTCTTTAAAAGGATCTTTATTTAGAAATGCATTCATCTCCAGGCTGCATCCGCGGTACAAAACCTGAAAATAATGGGATGGTGTAATTTTCATTTTATCCTTCACAACGCCATGCATTCTGAAATTACAATTAAATTATCCAAAACCGAACTGAGATATACGTTACCTGCGTGTTTGTAAAATGCACTCAAGACTGACTTTGATGCGACCTTGGGATCACACAGTAAGTCCGCTTCTTTTGCGATGATACAGAGGCCCAGCAAAAACAATACACACTTTAATTACAACAGATATTTATGCAGTTTGAAGTAACACCATCAAATCCACAAACTTATTTTGGAGGCTTCAGAATTAAACACATTTTAGGGCTAAGTAAGCCGTCCAGGCGCGTTTTGACGTGATTTATTTACATAGATTTTACAAAAATGGGGTGATTCAGACATTTATTTAAACAACAGCAATCGGGGTGGACAGGGGCATGCAGTCGTGGTATATTTTGCAAACCTGACTTTTGCCAGTGTTTCATCCATCCGTAAACATGAACTTGACAGTTTGTCTCTATAATAAACCTGCCATACATGCAAAGGTGGTCATATAAAAGACACAAAAACAAATAGATACGCGTTTCCGTCCAAGTTGGTCTCACACATTTGTGTTGGACGAGAAAGAAATGGGTTTACAGAGTGATTATCATCCGCCGGCTAGAAGCCAGTTTGGGAGCTGTGGCCTACTGCGCGTTTGGAGAGCCTTAAAGCCAGAAATGACCAACATGCGTAAAAATGCACTCCCATCTCAATATGCAGTGCCAATTTTATTTTTGTTTTTATTGAGCTACTTCTAATATGCTTGACCTTTTATTGGTAAAATTGTGATCTATAAAGTAACAGGAGGCGCATATTTCCATTTAACTAAAGCCACTGTGTTTCGCTAACCTTGTGACCAAAGCGCTTTAGTCGCCCAAAACCTAAAAACAGACACGACTGCTTATGTCTTGAGTGCGCTTAAAGGCTCAGCAATCCATCCCAGCAACCTTCCCACTGGTGCAGCTGATAAGATTCATTCATTCATTCATTCATTCATCCATTCATTCAAAATGCAGCTGAACTTATTCCAGCCAGGCATTTCGTTTGGGTTAAACAACTTAGAAACATAAAGCAACTTCTAAGATTAGTGAGGACAAAGCGTGTTTAAGTTCTATTGATGTGATGGTCAGGATCAAGTCCAAAGGTCATCAGTAAGCAGAGAAAGCTTGTTCGCGCATCAATAGTCGCTTCTTCTTCATCCTCCGATTCTGAAACCATATTTTCACCTGCTGGTCGCTCAGGTCAAGTCTGTCTGACAGCTCTTTGCGTTTCTGTCTGTTGATGAATTCGTTCATCATAAATTCATTCTCAAGTTCAGCCAGTTGTGGCTTGGAGTAGGGCTTTCTCTTTTTTCTTGTTTTCACTTGCGGCGAGCACCACGGGGCACCTGAAGGAAGCAGAGGTAGAAGCAAGTTTTAAACTTTAACAGCACTTTCAGCAACAGTTAAATACGGTGAAGGGGAATAAGTAGTCCCAGAGGCGCTGCTTATAGTGTGGCCAATATCTTGCATGTTTTATTAAGATCATAATAAAAAGAAATCACGGCTACTGTACTTATAGGAACCTAAATTACCATGTCTCTCACATATAGTAGATTCCATAAGGTTATTGTGGGAACATTAAAATAATATTGATGGACCAAATTAAGAAATCATAGTCACATAAACTCATTCCTTTTGTAATGATGTTATAGAAGATCAATTATTAGAATAGAACAAGACAGTACCTATACAGAGTCACGGATCAAGCCCATACTACGGCATTATTGTATTTTTTATAACAAAATAGCAGTAACTGTAGATAAAATAAAGACTCTCCCCTAAATAATTATACTTAACCTTGAGCAAAAGTGGTCCTGGAGCATGGGTTACTTGATGGTGGGTGAATGGGATTCTCCTCCTGTTTGGTGCCGTTCACATTCAGCGGACCTGCTGAATCCGGATCAAGCTGTGCTGTGGAACCGTGAGCCCGGTTGTCCAGATCTGAGTAACGGACCCCGTGATCCCCGGCGTAAACTTCATCCTGTCTGCCAGACTCCTCTGTCTTTTGGTTTGTGTCCTGAAAGCATCGGTGAGACTCCTCCAAATGCGCCTTGACGTGTCCGCTTGAGGAGTTGGTATTTATAGACACCGAGTTCGACAGATACGGCGGACAGTAGCCTCCAAAGGCGCGGCTCTGTGGCGGTGGTGCCGCCGGCCCGGACGCACACGAACTTGAGGAAGTCCACGGGAGCGTGCACACCTCTCTCCTATTGTAAGGGAGCTGATGCAGCCCGGGTATGTGGGCTCCATTACCGCGCAAGTTGGAGAAATACAGCGACTCAGGGGGAGCAAAATTCAGCAGAGAACCAACATAGCCGGGATTTAAAGGATTCCGCTCGCACATTTCCATGGAGCTTTCCTCAAACGCTTCTTGCAAGCCTTTTAGCAACTCCTGAAGAATAAAGGCAAGCTAATTGTTGATTTGTTAATACGGCGTCACGTGATATGCAAAATGTGTTGTTCGGCCCCACCCTTGCTTCCAATACAGCAAAGCAAAATACTCCATGAGGAAATATTTTTGTACAGGGTGAGTGGGTGAGGGGTGGGTAAAATGATCCAACCGACTATTTCATGTTTTTTTTTTTATTATCACATAGGAAAATCTTAGAAATGTGGTTTGACATTATTTCAGCGAGAGTGGCTGCTTGACAGAACACGAGCACTTGGGGTACCACTGTGAAGATATGAAGGATAACAAGCTGATTGTGTGAGCTGACTCACACAGTACAAGTGTAAATGATTAGATAGATAGATAGATAGATAGATAGATAGATAGATAGATAGATAGATAGATAGATAGATAGATAACTTTAAATTATGCTGACAAAACACTCTAAATGTGCCTGAAGTGGCGTGCTATATTTATACACAGGGCCATGATTTCGACATTAATGGACAGAAAGCCTCACACAAATGAGAGTAAAAGCATGGTCATTGTATTAAACCGCTAGTACACTGTAGCCCTGGGGGTGTTGCTTTCCTTGTACACAACTAGTCTTATTTGCGTTGGCCACAGAGCCACGGGACTGAGGCAGCACGTGAATAACGAATACAACCGCATATTGAAGATTCACACCCTCATCTAAAGGCCTGTTTATGCACAGTACGGTATTATTTACCATAACTGGCTTAAAACTCCTGTCAGCTCTGATAGGCTAGTTCAACAAAAGCTCACCTGCTTCTGCGTAGACCGAATCTCCTCATGATTTTAAGAGCTATCTAAGAGTAAATTTTACCTACAGGCTCATTTTCAGATAGAATAAAGACAGAAACCATTTCAACATTCATCTCTTTGCAAAATGTGCTACAAGGTGCCCCAAGTTTACAGTCACAACTGTGGGTTTCTAGGCAAATGCTTAAAAAAACAGCAAAATACTCCCAAATCCTACAAAATTACTATCAGTATAATTTCACGTTTATATACAAAGCCTCAACTCTGATATCAAAACGTATGTCAGCTAGTCACACACTTGCTTGGTTCATTATAAAATAATGTCAGTTATGTATGTATTCTCGTCAAATACACTCTGGAAGGGACTAAATAATGTGGTGGTGGGATACATATAGTAAAGTGCGTTATACCACAGTCTCTACTGTCTCTGCAAACGAAGCCTAAGCAAATAATGAGGGCTATATTGGAGTATTTTCTGTGGCATTACTGGACTTCTTCTTGAGCACAATGTTCCCATAAAATCTGTTATGAAGTTCAGACACACGCTAACGCTGAAGAAATGGAGCAGTTTGCGTTTCAGGGTTTCTCCAGCAAAAGGTGTATAACAGCGGTCCACCGGCATGTTCTTTATTCATCACAGTTGGTAAATGAATACGCAATTGCATACAGGCAATGAAGTAATCATGGAAAATAAATGTTCAAAGAGAGTTAGTCCGTGGTCAAACGGGCATATTTCCTGCAAATGATTGGAAAGCTTTGGTTTGAAAACCCACCAGCCTGCAGAGGTCACACCGAGATTTATTTAAGATAAGTTAAAGCGGGAGACGCTTTAATAAACCTGGAGTGTTTTTTAAAAAAAATCATTTCAGATATTACAGCTCTAATCCAATAGGTGGCAGTGCAAGTTTATATATAGCCTTTTATTCTGCCACTATGTCCGTACTCTGTGCATTGCAGTGTTTTCACTCCTAAAGTCAGCAGCTTTGTTTATCTCCAGCAATAACTGGAGTCATATTTGACTTCTTGTGCAAGGGAAAAAACGCTTTTGCGGCTTCATGAGGAAAGGAACCATAATGTCGGCACAGCGTACATGTATAATACCAGGAGTGCATCAGATAAATGTGACAATTACATAAACATATGCAACGAAGTAGATTTAAATAAATAAAGAAATGCGTACTACAGACGGGCTGCTTCGGAAATGAAATTGATATCTATGGTAGACGAAAATAACAATAATAAACAAAGATATAAACAACAACAAATTATACATATAGTAATACAACTTTAACAACGAAATATATAAAAAAAATCTAAAAATAAAACATAAAAGAAGGAATTTTTTTGTTGCTTACAATTGTAAAATGATATATAAAAATGATTAAAAACTAAGAAAAATGAAAATTAAACGAAAAATAAAAGTTAATGCTTGATGCTGCGCAAATAAAGGCATTAAGCTTCGTCTGTAAAATAATCCTTTTAAATTACTCATTCTAGTCTATGTCGTTTTGCCGCCAGTGTTGCCCAGGACATAGTGTTTTATCACAAACAGTACACAGCTGCTATAGAGGGCAAATGGACATCAGTTCGCAGGCATGGCTTTCAAACTAAATCTGGTATTTCCTCATTATATTCTACAAATAGACTGGGAACGTTTATGTCATATTCAGGACGTGCAAGTTCAACGTTTTGCTTCCTAACTGCGAGCCTACGTATCCAAAGGTACTACACAGACTCCGACGATTTCAAAATAAGGTTTAAGTGTTCAGTTTTAGTGTCATTTACTGCTCTTCGTCCTTCATGTTGAGGGTGCCAAGAGCCAAATTGAGGATATTCTGTCTAGCTGTTTTCCAGGCCCTTTGAGGACTATCCGCCGTCTATTGTCCTTGGTAATAAACTTGCTGCTTTCCTCGTTCAAGTTCTCATGGCTGAAAAACAAAATGCTGCCTTGAATCCTGTCGAAATCCCAACTGTTTTGACTCGGTGGAAGGAAAAAAAACCTAAAATCTGAACTTCATTTAAAACAATTTGAAGAGACTTAAATAAAATTTCCATTTTCATCATGTTAAAATTAAGACGTCAGGTCACAACAACAAAAGTTACAATATGTGGTGCTGCGTGGGCGAAAAACAAATTATATTTTAAGAGTATTTTTCATTTGGGAACACTTGACACTCATGTGTCTTTCGATAGAATTATCCAAAGTAATGGACCTGAACCAACAGTCCCTTGGAGGATTGTACTGAATCAAATGTTTAGTCTTTTTTAATGAAAAAAGGAATCATTTTCATTAAATATGAGGTGTGCAGACGCAAATATATAAACGGCCTAAATACAGTTGGCAGCATATCTCAGGGTTTCAGGCAACAGTTTTTAGGTTTTAAATGATCCTGCCTTACTTTTTATTTACAGGTTAGGGAAAAACATTACATTAGCTCATATATATGGACGTTGCTGATCCGTCCTCGTGCTGTCATGATTTTGAAAAAAGCGTGTCTACAAGATCACATAAAAGAAATATCGCAAAGTTAGCATTTTACAAAGAGGGCGGCCAGTGGAAAAAGAGGAATTTAATGAACGGGTACACTTCCAAAAAAAAAAAGTCTAAACCATACAGGTACATTTTACCATCATTTACCAGCAAAGTTGTACTTTACATGATAGTGAACAGTTAGAATTGTGTTACTAAACATTTACTTTAGTGCCTACGATTGCGTTAAAGCGGCCACAAGAATTTTCCCAGCAGAGTGGCAAGTAGTGTTTGTTTGTTTGTTTTGCTTGTTTGGGTTTTTTGCTTTGTTTTTGGAGAGGGTGTACGACAAGCTACTTTTTGATGACCGCAAGAAAAGCCACTTTAATAACAACATACTTACTTGATTTTGATACAATGTTGCCTTTGAATAACGTTTTAAAAACATAAATCCAAGCATCGGATGATGGTTCTGATTAGTCTTAACGAAGCAGTGGGGTTAAACGTGAATGTCCTTCTTATTGCACAGTCAGCCATGGTTTTGTTTATCTCTTACTTAAAAAGGTTAGTATGATCTCAAACTTACAGGTATAACACTAAAAACGATGTGTGGGGAATTTGTACTTGCAATAATCCATCAAAAATTATTTATCTTACATACTGCAATTCATACAGACAGGTTTATTTGTTTATTTATTTTAATAAAAACTCTTCAAAATATGTATTTATTTATATGTAACTGAGCGTCTGTAACACAATACAGTTCCCCCCTGGTATTAATAAAGTATTCTGATTCTGATTCTGATACCTGTTCGGCTTAATGGAGAATATGGTTTCCAAACATGGTTGTTAGGACAACATAAAATGCTCCCTTTTGTTAGCCAACTGCCTGCATTCACAATAATACACCACTAGATGGACCTCTCACTTCAGGAAAGAAGTCTACAAAGTTGTTTTGGCAGTGCACACGAATAGAAGTAGTAAAGTGCAATAGCTTCACTCTGTAAGACTTTTCTTTACCGACTTGGTTTAACTCTAGTGGACTTTAAGGACTCAGGTAAGAAGCATCTATGATGTTGGTTTAGGGGGCCTTCTCTTCTGCACAGTTTTAACAGGGGTGGAAAAATACATCATCTACTGAGTCTGTCTGCACAAATTAGTTGCAGTTTTATGTTATTGTGTTTTAAGGATTTGAAATACATATAGCAGTAAGCACTCAACAAGTTCCTACAGGCTGAGAGAATGGCCCAGTCTTGCAGTCACATTGCAACAATTTTCATTCTCGATTTCCTGCACGAATAATATTTCATATATGATTTGGTCTCACACATACACTTCAACTTGCTCAAAGGCTGGCAGTGGTAAAAGGTTAATATTTATCTGCTTATTTACATTACTACACAAGATTATGAGACAGAGCAGAGTTGTAAGTAAATGAAACTAAAGGTAAAGAGGAATGTGAACTGTCAAACTGTGAAGTAATCAACTAACAAACATAATATGAACAGCTTAGTGTGTGCTCTTCGCATTTTATTTTGAACTGTAAGTTGTATGTTTGAAGACTGAGCTGCCATTTGGCATCTGTCACTCTGGTTTAGACATCACAGATACAGTTTTTAAAGGTAACTAGTAGTCCTAAGTCTGTTATTACGCACATGCCTTATTCTGACTATTTATTCAAGATAAAAATGCATAGAAAATGCAAACCTTAATCCTAATAAAATCCCAAGGCATCATAAGTTTCACATAATTGTTCACTATTATTATTATTGCATTTTATATAAGTAGTTACAAACACTTAACCAATGATAAAGTGAGACCATATGGCTGATAAAACTCACATTTTAAATATTTAACCATTTACTCATTAATGTGTATGTGCATGTTTACATTCTACATAAACACACACACATAAATACACATTAATAAAGACAGATGGCACAGGTGACTCCTCTGCAATGAGACTACGTGTCAACTACAGGTGAAGTAGTCTATGTTGTATGGTTACAAAACATTACTGACAGCCTGTTGCACCTAGTTGTAAAGGACTGCTTGCATGTGCTTTTGCTGAAAACAGCTGGTGTTTTCAGTAGGATGGAGTTATGGTTACTCAGCTGTAATCATGAAGTCAAGTTCAAGGTGTCAGAGGATCAGTCTGCACTTTGAGCTGCATGAGCACAAAGCGCTAAAGAAACTGAACCTAAATATATTGCTCATGTGATTATCACAACCATTTCAAGTAAGTTTCAAATCTCTCTGATTATCTTTATTAATGAAGTGGCATCATTTCTCAGCCTCCTGTTATTGTCTCATTTTAAAATAATAATGACCTCTTAACTGCCTGAAATTTGTATCATTATCAGCATGTTGCTTATCAATGCAGTGTTGTGCTTTTTGTTTATTAACTTAACATTCTGCAAATGCATTTGTTTTTTTCACATATTTTCAGACAAGAGATTAAGATACCTTAATGAATAGATACAAATAAGATTTTTTTTTTTTTACCAATGACTGAAAAGGAGTACCACAAAATTATTGCTATATGCTCACTGTAGGAATTATACTTGAAAACAGTAGAATGGCAGCTTATGTATATGTTATAGTTTTACAATGGATCAAGAACATTAATTGGAGTTTTTTGGCAGGATGGATCAATAATCATCCAATATGACTGTATTAGCTCAGCTTTCTACTGTAAATATAAGTGGACACTGTGCTTTGCTGAATGCAAAAACAGGGAACCGATGTGGCAGGGTAAAACCAGGTTTCCAGAAAGGTAAGGTTCACTGATCTCGGAACCCAGCTGAAGCCACTCAAGAGCCTTAACTTATAGTTCCACTAATGGCCACTAGAGGAATACTGAGCCCACCAAATAGTTTGGACTGAGGTTGACTTGGAAACTTACCAAACTTCTTCCATCTTCTATCATGTGTGTTTTATTGGCCAATTTGAAAGCTATCATTTCACAAGATATTGGAGATTACAGAGAAATATACTGAGGCATGTTTGCTTAATTGGCAGGTGTCTCATTTAAGAAATGACAGCTTGTCTAATTTCCGTTCCACCAGGTTCTTCCTCTCTGCCAATACTTGGATTTTCTGACTTATTAAAACAAACAGAGCTCATGATTTTCTAATGTGGCACAATGTGAAAGACAATATTCAGTTGTGTATTTTAAATGACCACTTATTTCTGTGTTTAAGAGTGACCCTGCTGGCACGACTCTAAGAGTAAACTACCATTAAAGTGGTTTTAAGTACTTAGGAAGATATTTATATGTCTTTCTGTCCATCTCTTTGAGTGTGAATATGATAATACTGCAACCATGGAGTATGTACTGTCATGACCTTTGCAGGTGTGAGGTTGGAAGATTGATGTGGTGTGACTCTTGAGCATTTAATAAAGGAAGCTGGAAGTGGGGGAGCAAGTTGCATCCCACTGCAGGATGGCCCCCAATCTATATTCCCTAGTTTATTTCAGTTCAAGTATACATACAATTTAGCTGTGGATTGTAGTCAATCTGATTGGATTGGATTTGATTACTTTATTGTCATTTCAACTACATATAAATACACAGTGAAAAGATATAGCGTTCCCACAGGACCTGGTGTTAAATACATTTGTGCTTTTTGTTGCATTATATTCCCTGTTCTACTCTACACTCTACATTATCTCTCCACAATGCATGCTTTAATCATATTGTTGTATTAGTGTCCACTTATTAGATCAGGCTAAAAATGGCCCATTTGATTCATGTTTCCTTTCCCTAATAACAATTTTATTGAACTGACTAAATCGTGTTGTTTGACTATTCTTTTGGATGTCATAATTCTTAATTTTTTTACACATCAGTGAAAAATTATTGATTCCTTTTTTATTGGACTTTACAGTGAAAACTGATCATCATAATCACAAATGGCATTCAAAAGATTTGAAAGCAGTCACATAATATTAATTTCAGTGTACATGAGGAACAAATGATAACTTTACTTCCACAATGAAATCCCAGTTAATATAATCACAAACTATGATCACAAAATCTTTGAATACATCTATTTTCTTCCTGTCCTCACCTCTGTAGTCTTATTTATTTTTCAATGAAGAAACAAGTAATCTGAAAATATCTAAAAAACAGCTCTTTGTCAAAACAAACTTCACTTGTGCTTCACATGTGAAAACAAAAACAGAATTTTGAGAAGGTTTAACAGGGAAGTTTGCATGTGGTGGTTCTACATGACAGAGAAACTGTAAAACAGTGAAGCCACCAGCACTACTACAAAACTACTCTCCACCTGCTGATTTTGCCTAATGCTATAAAAGGTGTAGGTTTATATTTATAGACTAAATGTTCCTGACATATGTATAGGCAAAGTCTCCATGAATAACTCTGGTTCTTAGTGCACCTGCATACTTTAACTCATGAAATGCAGTAAATCAACACATATGCATCTGTTCAGTGAATCAACCTCTGAAGAACACTTCAAATCACTTCAAGACATCCCCAATAAAGACTCCAGGTCCATGTGTAAATGTAGCAAACGAGTGAAGGAAAGAATACCCTGGATGATATTAACAGCAACTTGTGTCAGAAAATAACCTCATAAAGTTGACAGCTCAATGTGCTATGTATATATTTTACAATAAAGACAACTATACCTCTATTGAACTCTCGTGACAAGATGACAGTGTCTTATTCACACTGAAGCTCAGAACATGACTTGACATGTTTAATCAAACAAAGCTAAAAGTCAGTGATAAACAACAATGTTACTGTTGCTTTCTGTTCCAGTCTATGATAAAAACAGAACAGAAGATTTGGTCTATTACTCTAAAAATTGGCAGCAGCAGATTCCATGGGTATAATACAGAACTTTTTGCGCTGTAGCACTACTGCTTAAAATGAACTCTTAATTTTGTTTGATGCGATCTGAGGACGAGCTTGAAATGCCCAAATGTGCAGTAACTGCACATCCAAACCTTTTCTGTGCTCAGGATATCATTGTATTCATGCACATATCAAGCATATGAAAATTCTTTCTTTTTTACATTTTATGGTCAACCCCCACTGCTTTTCCAGAAAATCTATTTATAAAAAGATCCATCAGCTGCACAATTAATCCAGTGCATATGCAAATTATCTAATTATATTACATGTAAATCCCCAAAGCTCCGAGACAAGAATGCATATCAGTGTCTTATTTCAATTGAATAATATTTATAATAAAAAACAAATTGTGTTCCCTAACAAGATAATGAGTGTATTTAACTTCAATTTCCTTTAGATTTGTGGAAATTGTTAATTGTTAATTAATTGGTCTTATACTGTGGGTTGTAAAACATAAAAAGAAGAAAAGAAAACATGGGTTTACATCAGTGGTTCTCAAACTGTGGGGTGGGCCCCTTATTGAATGACTATGATTCATGTGGATAAAACAAAAAACGGGCACACTGATGCTGTCATGTAGATGTTTAAGTCACAAAAATTGTATATGCATCATTTTCACTGCTAGTCATTGCTAAAAAGAAAAATGTGGGTTGGGGGATTATTTATTTTGGCTTTTGAAGTGAGGTATGACAGGGAAAAATCTATGAGCCACTGGTTTACATAAGTATACAGTCAGAACCAAATCAACTGCTGCTGTATGGGATGGTGCAGAATATGAGACTGAGTAGTCACATAGGGCTTATAAATGGGGATAAGAATTTATCAAGGTGAATTTTAGCACTGACAATACAACAAGATGTGTCCAATTCAGATATATTACAGCCCACAGTCAGATGTTATATTCCACTGTTCATCATCATCTTGACAATAGAGCAGACATTAAGTTTGGGAATGAAGCTCTTTGGATCCACAGCTGCTTCCAGCTGTTGTAAAGTAGCTTTATATTTAAAAAGTGATTTTATGCATTACACCATTTTCATAGACACTAATATCAGCTGGAAGCGTTTCCACACAAAGTGCAGAGCAGACACAAGTCAGGACATCAGGTTAAACAGCCTAATCCTTATTCAACACCTAATATCAGTGGGAGCAATTAAAATTAAAACCTGCAGGAGGCGCCAGAGGACGCATAGAGGATTATCTGATGTTGCCTTTATAGTCTTTTCACATCGACAAACCAGGAGTCCATGGATGGGTGTTATGTCTTAACGTATCGAGTTAATATGTTAAATACTTTAATCTGCAATTTTCTTATAAATATATCCTGTTACTTGGCAATTAATTAAGGGTTTGAAACAGAGACGGGGCATGTTACTTAGAAGAGATAAGAGTTAAAATGCCAAAAACGACCGCGTAAAACCTTAGATTTAAGCAATTCAGCTGAATTCAACACGTAATTCAACCGAAACGAACTAGATAAATGTAAAGAAGTAGATATAGCGAAGCAGTATTTATCATAATAGCGACAGTTCGGTCGTTAAATTATAAAAGATTATACGCAGACATTTAGGTTAAATTACTTTAAAAGTGCCCTTCTGTGCACTTTATGTACATTGATGCATTTTTTGTGCAAAGATGCAGCCGTGATCACCGCATCAAAATGCGCCTCTAACGAATAACGACCTGGGTGCAAGCCCTCAAAACGGAGAAAAAATCATAATTGTCTAAAATGATGAGAATAACTGAAAAATACCACTGTCATTCTGGCGTCACAGCTACCCACCTTAACCTTATCGCACTTCAGTTTCTGATTAAGTCGTAAAAAATGGCAACAAATAAAAAAAAAAAAAACAAAATAAAAGGA
>VUQH01011355.1:47576-62769 GCA_015106775.1 Etroplus canarensis
AAAAAAAAAAAAAACAAAAAAAAAAAAAGAGAAAAAAAAAAAAAAAAAAAAAAAAAAAAAAAAAAACAAAAAAAAAAAAAACAAAAAAAAAAAAAAAAAAAAAAAAAAAAAAAAAAAAAAAAAAAAAAAAAAAAAAAAAAAAGGAAAAAAAAAAAAAAAAAAAAAACGAAATAAGAGGAATAAATAAAAAAAAAACAACGATTACAGAGGGGGAGGGCGAAAAGAGAGGAGGCAAACAATAGAGAATCAAAGCATAATAATATTCCTAAATGAAGAGGGAAATGCTGCTCCGCTCATTTTATTAATCAGACTGTCAATTTCACCCAAGAGGCCAAACCCAAGAGCAATCTACAACAGACTTCAGAGATCAACCCAGGGACAAGCACCTCGCTCCTCACTTCTCTCTTCCTCTCCACTTGGATATTATTCGTCTGACCGAAGGCCGCCTCCATCATCAAGTGACAGCCCTCTCCTATTTATTTGCTTATAAACCTGTTACAATAAATGATCATTGGAGCAACGTCAGCCTAGCATTTTAACAACGAACAGCAGCCACTTTTGATGAATGACATTTTGCTGCTGTGGGGAGGATGCACGGCTCATTCTGAGCAGTCGCTCGTCGATTGCATTTAGATTCTTTCATTTTTGCGTGTTGCTTATAAAAAGGTTTAGAGACAGTTATTTAGACACAGTTGCTGAGTTGCATGCGGATTTAGCTCCGACACAACTCATTGGTGCTCCAGCCCCCTGGACAAGTGTTGTGGGGTGTGTTTTTTTCCCCCTCTTTCGTCTTGCACGGCTTAATGATGGAGAGGATAAGAAAAGAGATGATATTGATGGAGAGAGGTCTCCACAGTCCTGTCGCGGGGAAGAGGCTCGCAGACACGCCTGGAAATTCAGTGCTGGAGGCCCTGGAGAACTCCCAGCACGGCGGACGACTAAGCCCGAGAATAACTTCCGCTTCTCTCCATGGAAATCTTGGGGACATCCCGACGAAAAGCAAATTTGAAATTGACAGTCTTTTCGGTACGCACCACAACAGCGAAAACTCCTCATCGGTGGAAATTTCCTCGTCAGAAAGCAGGAAGAAAATGAGCCTTTACTCCGAAGTTTCGCAAGAATCAGATATTAATAGTGATGTGGAGGTGGGATGCCCTGCGCACCGCTCCCCGAGCCAGCACAAGGAAAACAACAAGGGTAAGATTTTATTTTCCTCCATTCTTCTAGTGGTTTAAACTATGTTATTATAGTGATTTTATTGTCATTGTATTTTTATTATAGTAGACTCTTTCTCTAATCTAAAGACAATGATAACAATTAAATTATTATTATTATTATTATTATTATTATTATTATTATTATTATTATTATTATACTTTTTACACAAACATTGTGTTTTCCTTTACATTGTCAAATATCCGGTAGGCCCACATACATGTAACCCACACTAATATTACCAATAAAATGTTCATTCCTCTTCATTTTCAGGTTTTTCAGATAGTAACTCTGGATCTTCCAACACAAGCTCAAACTCCCTCCCGAACATGAACGGTAACTCAACGGGAGGATCAAACAATTCAAACACCGACCAAGTCAGAAGGTATCGGACTGCTTTCACCAGAGAACAAATCGCAAGACTGGAAAAGGAGTTTTACAGGGAAAATTACGTTTCCAGACCGAGGAGGTGTGAATTGGCGGCGACGCTGAATCTGCCCGAAACTACAATTAAGGTAGGGTTATGAATTAAGCTTAATTATATAATTCTCTGTGTATGTGTGGTGTGTGTGGTGTGTGTGTGTGCAAAATAATAATAATAACAATGATAATACTGCAGATGAAAACAGAGGCCGTTTTTTTTACATTTTATTTTAACTTGCACACAAAATCACGCTTTTATTTGACAGCCAAAGGTGTGGATACTGACAAAATATTTTCCCTTATAATTTGTCCGTGGAAAAACTGCCTGCAAAAAAATCCTTAAAAGGACCGAAGTCTGGTTATTAATAACTGATTATTAGTTTAAAAAATGAGAAGATTTGTAATAAACATTTGAAATCAGTGCAGATGAAGTGTCTGTCCTCAGCAAAGGCTCCACTCTTCAGAGGTCTGAGCTTGAAAACAACATGGCAGCTTCAATATGGGCCTTGTTTTGACTCTGTGTGCAGGTGTGGTTCCAGAACAGGCGGATGAAGGATAAAAGGCAGCGTTTGGCGATGTCGTGGCCCCATCCAGCAGACCCTAGCTTCTACACTTACATGATGACGCACGCAGCAGCTACAGGAAGTCTACCTTACCCTTTCCACTCGCACATGCCTCTACATTACTACCCGCACGTCGGTGTCACGGCAGCAGCAGCGGCCGCCGCCGCCACCGGTGCCGCCTCGTCACCTTTCGCCACTTCCATCCGCCCCCTCGATACCTTCCGAGCGCTCTCCCACCCATACTCACGGCCAGAGCTCCTGTGCAGCTTCAGGCACCCGGGACTCTATCAGTCGCCCGCGGGCCTGAATAGCTCAGCCGCGGCATCGGCTGCGGCGGCGGCTGCGGCGGCAGCGGCGGCGGTCAGCGCTCCGTCTGCTACCGGGCCTTGTTCGTGTCTCAGCTGCCACAGCAGCCAGACGGCGAGCGCGCTGGGCTCCAGGAGCGCCAGCGCTGACTTTACCTGCACAGCTTCAGGGCAAAGATCCGAGAGTGGATTTTTGCCATATTCTGCCGCGGTTCTCAGCAAGACCTCAGTCCCGTCACCAGACCAGCGAGAAGAAACTTCACTTAACAGATAACTCATCACGCAAGCCAACACGACCGTTTCCTATTTTGCTCCAGTCCTACTTTAAGGGATAGGCCTACTTTAAAATAGGGAATCGCACCTGGGTGAAGCATAAGGCAGCATCATAAACACACACCAAAACTACAAGATTAATAACTGAAACTCCGATTTAAATCGAAAAACTCTTTTTACCGAAACAATAATATCTAACAAAAGAAATTTTACAGCAAGTAACTTTTCTGAAGGCTTGTGTGTGTTGAGCCATTTTTTAAAGGGAGCTACTGGATTCATTTACACATTTGAGGAACAATAATATATTAGTTTTCTATTTATTTCATTTTATCCCAGTGCATCAATAAATGTGCCATTTTAAATAATTTGTTTCTCTATATTCTTTTTTTTACAAAAGAAACCTTAAACTGTAGCTGATTTACATTCCACATTTCTGCAGCTTAAATGTTCAATATTCAGTGTGACAAACTCAGCCTGCTATCTCGACTCCTTTGGTTTTAAAGATACAAAAGTGAGCTAATTATGCTTCTCTAAATTTAGATACAGCAGACGGTCTGCTTTTTGCCCAGCAGCATATCTTTCTTCACTATAGCCCTAATAGACTCAGATTTTTTGGCAGCAATAGCTTCTCCAACACACAGCCTCTGCTCTATAGGGACACCCCTAATCAGCTAGAAGGTGCATATAATTTTGCACTGCGTCTTTCGTGTCAATTTTTATGTTAATAATGAGAGGATCATGACAAAAATTGCCAATCATGTACCTAGATGGAGCTCCTTTGAATACATGCCTGTAAGAAAGTTCCTCGTTTTGAGACCCGCTGTCATGTGCTAACAACCCGCGGAGGGAAGTCATTAGACATACAAAAGACCTGGAACAAAGCGACAGTCCTGGTACACAGAATGCACTGTTTAAGGATACTGTATGTGACACATGGAGGGTTATACAATATTATAGATAAAGTAGCTTTCCAGCAGCCCTTGAATTTTTTTTCTAATAATGAGAAATACCTCGATATATACATCAGTCTCTTTTATTTGCATTGCTGCACCTCATTATATCAATCCAGTATTTTCATAGGTAGGCTATGTAATCCCTGTAGGACTTCTTCGCTCACAATGACGGGACTGAGCAAGGCGAGAGTTCAGACAAAATAGCCTGGCTTCACAATCTGTCTGCGCCTGTAAAATGGCTATGTGCATTTGAGTTGTTCCTGTTGGGACATCACCAATATGTTAATTTTAAAACATGTGAACTGTAAATCGTCAAGCATTTTCCAAATATCACGCATAGACCTAGCTTGAACCTGGTCTGGAAAATGTACCATTAAATGTGGATGGTAGGCTATTTTTTAAAACACATTTTTTTAATTTATTTTGTGTGATTTGCTGAATGTTTTTTAATGTTAAAACACTGGATGTACTCGCCAAAAGGAGCATCACATAGTCCACAAACTGGCTTTGTAAATTCACCAGTATTCCAAAAATTCATGACCTGTTTTTAGTGAAAAATTACGGATTTGCCATGGAGATGGGGAAAATTTCACACGATCCACTCAAAAAGAGGCTTTGAAGGGCTGAAAAACGGGCACTGGAATTAAATGGAAAAAAATCTACTGGCCTTTTGTCCCTCTGGTCTCTGTTATAACTCTATATCTCTGTATTTAAAATATCAATGACTGTATGAATTTAAATATTTTAACTTAAAAAATGTGCAATATGAAATGTAAATCATGTTATTTATTGATCGTGTTTGTTCTTGGAAAGTAAATAAAAAAATCTTTACACATTTCGTTTCTTCACGTGAATGACACGTTGTTTAAAAAAAAAATAAATGAAATGAAGTGTGCTACAAATCTTGAAGTAAAATTTTGCATTTAATTTCTTAATTGAAAGAATGTAAACATTATATGCATGCATACATACAGCGGCAATGAAAGCTCAGGCTTATTTAGGTGCCGCTGCACCTTATCTATACCCAGTCTAACATTAATTAAAAATACAGGGAAAGCTACAGGGACTATGAGGCCTGCCATCACGGGTCATTCCGGCCCTATAATTTACCATTATTTTTACATTACCTCTAAATGATACAAGCTGATACTGTCGTTAATTGCACTTGGTTAAATATAGCCTACACCAGAATGCCCCCAGGGGACTTCAAGATAAGTTGCTTTTTTGAACGTCCCCATTAAAGAAATAGGATTAGGGGAGCAAATATGGGCGTGATATATCACCAGGTTTACTTGCTCTTTACTAAAGAGAGGGCTGCAGCCCGTACAACAAAGGCACTGAGATAGATGGAGGTGTAAAAAGGAAAAGACAGAGGCCAGAAAAACACTGCCCACAATAACATGATTAGTTTTGTATCCAATGTGCAAGACAGAAAAAGAGAATTCATCATAATGCAGAATACTGTCTGTCACCTTCACTGAATGGTTTTTGACAAGAAAATAAATCTTTGGGGTTGTTTAATATATTTTATATTTTCTTTATTTCAGTGCTAATAGAAAAACCAAATTAAAATGTCCACCAGCGAAATAGAAATGCAAAGATCGATGATCCTGCAGCTACTGTCCAATCACCCCCATTTAATTGACTGTATTTTCAGGGTAATTGAACTGCTTGTTGTAAATTGAGGATTTTATAGAAACGACATGAAAACTACATTTACTGACATTCATCGCATCTTTGACATTGATTATCTGATCAGCGCCGTGTCATGCTAACCTCCAATTCTTCATTACACACTGTTTATGAGCTGTTACAGAACAACTTGCTTGTTCCAGAGTGATTGATTGCCTTATTAACGCGTGTTCTTGTAAGTGTGACCGGACTGATTACGATGCATATGTTTAGAATAATGTTTCATTTAGCTGACTGCGAGTAATGCAGGGTGACAGCTGCTGCGGGAGGACAAAAAAACCTAAACTACAGGGAGCAAGCGGGGCCAAAACGCATTTAAGGTGGAACTAGAAGACAACGCGGGGCCCTGTGGTCAAATAGTCGCTGAGCACCACATGACGGACTGGCAGCCCAGTAGGGTCTTCAGTGAGGCAACTGGGATTTAAAACAGCTATTTTGCTACTATTATAGGTTTCAAAGTATAAACCCGATTCCACTGTGACATACATTCCACTTAAAACATATTGTCGCCACATTTGAATATGATAGGCTACAGAACAAGAGAGTTTCCAGCTGTTATTTAATCAGTCAAAAAAAAAAAGCATAACAGCACTTCACATCTAAAATCGTCTTTCAGGTAGAAATGCTCATGTTTAGCTCATATATTTCACCAGATTGTTGGAATAGAGGCACAGCTTAAACGGGAGCCTGATGAGATTTATGCCACCATTATGCTTCTAAAGTAGTCTCTGCTCTGTTTGTCTCATATCATTGCCTCTGTTCAAATGTTACTTTCATATATTACATGACATTAATTCAACTATAGCTCATTAAGACAGAATGAAATGGTTAAATTAACTTATCAACTCATAATGATGATGAATGAGGTATTAATTCAGATACAAGCTGGGTAATTTGCAATTTTGCGCGTTTTGATGGTTCTCAAATAACATTTAATATAGCGGGTCATCCCCTCAATCAATTACACGAGCATATGAGTCGGTCGTATGGAAAACCCTTCTTTCATGCATATGTATTGAAACATGTTCTCAATTATTTTTTGGAAATTGCTTTTATAGGTTTGAGAGTGATTCTTTCAGTGGTTCTTCGCTGTGGTTTATAGTTAAGGTGGTGCTTACAAATTGCCATTCTTTTTTAAACGTCTGCCACAGCTCTGTAGTAAAGAGAAGGCTACTTTTTCTTTGTGCATTTTTTATGTCATGTGTGGAAAATGCTGTTGAGTAAAATAGGAATTTACTGGGGGGGTTTTTCCCCCTGGTAGTGAAAAAGTATAACATCTGATCAAATCAGGCACAAACTCATTATTTATTTGGCAAAGAAATGAATTCAGATGGGAGAAAAGATAACTGAAAGAACAAGAAAAGAGCAAGAACCTTAAGACTTAAAGAGTCAATGAAAATGAATTAAAATTGTTAGAGACCAAAAATCCTTACACTGTCAACAGGAGTCCCAAAGCTGTTTATGAAACCAAGCAGCTGTGGTCACTCTATTAAAAATAAAACCAAAATAAGGTTTTAAGAGAAAATGCAGAGCTAGCACCATTTACATGACTTTCATTCTATTTGAACAAAAGTGTTGCTGCTTAGTCCCACTGAGATTTACATTGCCCCTCTGTCTCTGCATGGCTTTATGGAAAAATGTCACAGGTTTTAAGTACCACAACTAAACCCCACAAGTGATTCCATAGTAAACGCTGTAGTCTTGGCTTACCTTTGTTGGTTATCCTGTTTAGTATCCACAGCTCATATTGGTTGCAGGTTGATTGTTAGCTCACCACAGTCAGTTATTTTCAGTACTGCTTTTAGTAAGGTCAGCATGCTGTAATAGTTCATCAAATATGCTTCTCCAAAGCTTTCTTTTTGACTGACAAAACATGCAAAAGTAAAGTATAAAGCAATAAAATATTAAAATACTTAGGGAAAGACCATTGTGATTTTTGTAACAAAACCAAATTATAAAATGACTTGTCTGATATTTTTAGATAGAGGCTCATTTGCATTCATTGTTTTAAACTGAATCACATTTATACATGATAACATACCTAAAATATGCATCTGTTTTTTTATTTTTTCCAAGTGAAAAGGAAATTGATAACTGCTCTGCTGGGACCTAAAAATGTTAAAGCCAAGATATAGAAGGTGTTTTAAAATGCATACATTCTCCAAACATTCTGCAGAAATGTTTTTTATCCTTTTGATCTGATTACAGAGAGATCTGTCAGTTAGCACTTACAGGGGGGTAGAAACACGATGCAGAATTGCAAATAACTACGACTTTCACGAGTGACAAAAATTACTTAAACCTTAGCTTGTTCCGACATAAGAGACAGCATTACCTGTTTTTTTAAACATATTAAGTATAAGAGTCATAATGATAATATACCAAAGGGTGTGGGGGTTGGGGGTTGGGGGGGTGAACTTGGGGAGATACTTTACCCAGAATGGTTCTAGTATCATATACATGTAGGTCTTCCCATAGGCTTGAAAGGATGTATAAACTGATGGGTGTCTCCAGGCGTGTGTCTTAAGAGGGGGCAGGTGGTGATACCCTCTCACCCCCACTCATCCCACCCCCAAAATATGAAGTTCCCCCTTCATCCAAAGCAATGCCCAAAGCTAATGGTTCAGAGCAAATTTTTATGTACTTGTAGTTTGCTTATAAGTGTATCATTATTCTGCTGCTTTTTATTGGTCCTCTACCCTATTTTGAAGGCAAATATTGTACTTTGTACTCAACTATCATGAAATGAAATATACATATAGCAATAAATTATGCTATATTATTAAAAAGTAAATAACAAAAAACTGCTCCAATTAAAAAAGTGGCTAATTAAGGAATAAATAATTATAGCAAAATAATATAATGCATAGCACACTGATATTTTGCATAATTAGTGTTTTTACTTTATTCATATTTTAAGTGGTCATACTTTTGTATTTAGAATTTTGAATATGGTAATTTTCTAAAGGAGTATTTTTAAAGTGCAGTGCTGCCACTTTTATATAAATAAAACATCTAAATACTGTACTTATTCCATCATTATGCAAGACTATTTAGATCTGACGGATTTTCAAACTCAAGCACAGTAAAACTTTGCATGTAATGCCAACTGTATATGACACAAGGCACTAAGTGATCGAAAACAGTGGCCAATATTGTCTATGATCATTTTCAACTCTGTATTGATTTTAAATTAATTTTATTATTTGTCCTTCCCAACTGGTTTTAGTGTGCAATCCAATCCAAGGGTAAGTGTGATTCCTGGATCGTTTTCAATCCAAACAATCTAGGAAGCAGAACTTCTTCTCTTTTTAACAGCAAACAGCAGTGGCCAGGTTCTTTCTACTTTTTCTGGATGACATGAAAGCAGTGTATTTAGCAAGATGTCTAACAAGACAACATACCCTCTTTATGGATTGTTTGTTAGGGGTCCTGCTACTTTGGTCCAGACTGAGATATCTCAGTAGGTGTCAGATGGATTGGCACCAATGTGTGACGTATTCTGATGCTTTTGGTAATCTCATCACCACGTAGCCCACCACAAGATTAACATCTGAGGTCTTGAGTGTGTGTTGCATCTAGCAAAGATTGCAATGATATCAGTTCATCTGCATGAACAATAATATTATTGATGATTCCTTAATAGTTTCTGTCACACTAGTACATGTCAGTCAAATGCTCACAATGAACCTGATGTATTTCTGTGAATCATAACAATAACTACACTGATCATGATTGAAGAAGTGAACTGAATAAACACACATAAGCAAAACAAACCATTCAGGATGTATAGCATAGACTTCTGTATATGAAAGGTTGACAATGGGTCAGAGATATAATGAGGTCCTGTTCAGTTATTCATATGAAAGCATAAAGGGGATTTAAGACATTCTTGTTCACACTTTGTTAAATGCAGTATATATGTCTCTGCTGGTCACAGATCTGATTAACTCCATCTCACATTTCCTACACTGACACAAGCTCTTTTATGACCTATTAAAAAAGAGCATGTTATTGGTGACCTGAAAATACACTGTGGTGTACCAAAACACAGGAACAGGGAAATGCGCATTTGCCTTTTCAGTCCAGATATCAATACAGATATGTTAACTTTGGATATTGGCCTGTAATGAGTATCAATCCGATACCAGTGGTAAATCCATAATCTATATTCCTTACTGGGAGGAAAAGAATCAGATTCAGAATACTTTATTGATCCCGGGGGGGAAATTGCAGACTGGCAATTATTATTTCATGTTTAAAGCAACATCAACCTTGATTTAAACATGGTGTTCTAACTGAAAAATAAAATGTACCCAAAAATCAGATACATATAAAATTGTCCTGAATTGGTATTATTATACAAAATAATAATTCACTGTGTGCTTCAGTGTATGTGTGTACCCCCCTTTATGCACACAGAGTGGAGCAGATGAAAGACAGGTAAAGATAATAAATGGATTGTTGACATGTCAGGACATGCTGGCCCTTTGTTAGTTCCCTTCATGCTATAGTAGCTTTTCTGGCAAAATTATATCATGATTGATATATATGTTATACTAGGAAGCAGTAAACTAATATTGTAATACAGCTAGAGACACAATAGTTTTATAAGAAGCAAACATCAGAATTAATTATTTTAAGCCCTTGTGTACTATACATGCACTTGATGTATGCTCAATCATTCAGGCAAGTAATACTTGCTTTCCCAAACTTTGTGTCCAGATGAACAGAATCAATTTTTGAAGTATACATGCACTTGACTTGTCAGGAGAGCTAACCTGATATAAAAGTTCTAAATATCATTTCTCCTGCTGGAGCACAGTTTGGGACATTGCAGCATATGATATGCATCTTGGCCACTTGACTAGATCCCCTGCTACTACATCAACTACGGAATAGATCATTTGAGACCTGCAAATGTGTGAAAAAGAAAAAGAAGTCTTTAAAGTGAGATTTTTATTTACTAGTCATGATCCCTCATGAACTGTGGAGTCTGAAGGCCACACCACCTGAAGATGGTATAACTCTTTTTTAGATACTCATATTGCTTTTCTATTTCAGAGTCTTGCTGCACTCAGTTCATAACAGTCCATTCTCCTTTCTGGAGATCTGCTTTTTGCAGTAAGCCCCAGTAGTGAACTGGATTCAAAAGATGCAGGCACTTAATGTCTTTAGTATATCAACCAGGCACTACAGAATAAACTGAAGATCAAATTATCCAGCCTGCACAATAAATGAAAGGACTAATCTATCAGCTTGATCAGATCGATAAATGCTCATCAAAGTGAACGTAAGAGTGGTATAAGGGGAGAGACACTACTGAGATAGTTATAGAGTAACCGCAAGCTTTTACAGTGTAGATGCAGCCCCATGCTATGACCCCAGGGTTAGTGCATCCTTTGTGGAGGTCACTTATGGCTGGCTGAGGACTGTGCACAAAAAACACCAAATTGCTGTGGCAACAGTTGAATGTATGGATGTAGCTATGGCTCTGGTTGCTACTGTGATTACTGAATAAAACAAACAACACTGTCAAGAAAGAATTATCTTACCTTACCATTGCATTAAATATACTTGATGTTATATCCATTAAAGGTGTTAGTGTTACAGCTTTGATCACTTCGTTAACCACAACTACAATCAGCATAGTTGCAGTATGTTAAAAGACAGTAGCCTAGGGCTGAAAATTGAAGCCAGCACAGAACTGTCAAAATCTGCAGTTCACTAAAAGGATGGCAAACATGGGATAGAAAAATGTGTCTGCACTGGAGACTTCCATGTTAAACAATGCCCAGCTTAGCAGCAGAAATAAACATGTTTAAATCTTGATACAAAATTGTTTTTTAATCTGTAAAGCTTATTTCGCCAATTTTGAATGAATTAGTAAAGTTATTTTTGAAAATATCCTTTTTCATTTAAATTGCATTAAGACTTAAAGTTATACATTCTCAAGGCCATAACCACAACTGATAGGTGGGTGCCGACAAGTAATATTTTTATGTTACTAGCACCATTTACCTGTGTCTGAGCAATGAACACAGCCTAGAGGCACTTTGCTAACGTATGTATGTACCTTTTGGCTGCTCCCTTGTATTCTCCACCAAGGGGTCGCCACAGCAGATTAATCCACACTGATAATTTAGCAGAGGTTTTATGCCAGATGCAACCCTCCATGGTGAGAGGAGCTTGTGTCCCCACCTGGAACTGAACCAGGAACCTTTTGGTTCAAAGGTGAATGTGCAAACCACTACACTACCAAGGACACAAACCAAGGTTTTTAACATAAAACAATAAATTAGCAGTTCAGCCTCTCCTCCAAATAGCCTGACTTCAAAGATAGAATGCGAAATGCTAAATCATGGTTTTAATATAAAACTAGGACTTCACAAACCAAAGGGTGATTTCACTGGGGCATCTTTCATTTATATAATGGAACTGACTCACTTTTGCAGAGTCAGCGCCAAGTGGGCATTTGAGGAATTGCATTCTAAGTAACTTTTGCTTCATTTTTCAGAATCTGAGGTTGCTTCTTGCTATTTAGTCTGTAGCCAGACATGCTCTGAGCAAGCGACTGCAATAATTTGGCCATTTAAAACTCTGACAAATAATACAAACACGCTATACTTACAATATAGGTACATTAAAATTTGCTTCCTACATGGGAAAAAATATCAGACATAAATGTGTGGCAAACCATTCCCGAAGAAGGGAGAGGATATTCCTGACAATACTTAAAACAAATGGAACAGAGCTCAATTTTGGCATCCATCACATGTTGGCATTAGGAGATTTCCCGTTTGAGGAAAAACATTAAAAGTATAACTAATTTCACATCAACATGTTATTTGTACCCACTGACAACCTAACATGTTCTACAGCATCAGTGAAAGTGCCATGGGACTAGTTCCCTTTTGGAGAACTAGACCAAAGTTGGCTTTTGAGAAACTGTATTCTTTGGAACTAATGCTTTTGCTTAATTTTTTAGTTGAGAAGGTATTCCTGACAATACTGAAAATAAATATTGACTCTTGCATTTTGTATATCTATCCATCTATCCATTCATCCTGGGTCACAAGTCACCCAAAAACCATAATGTCTGTACTGGATGTCCTGGGTCTGCCCTGGGGCCTCTTCTTGGATGAAATGTTTGAAATGCCTTACCCAAGATGCAATCAGGAGCTATCCTGGCCAGATACCCAAACCACCTCAGTTGGCTTGCGGAGGAGTAGCAGGTCTATTCTGAGCCCCTCCTAAATGCCCTCGCTCCTTACCTTATTTCTAAAGAATTGCCCAGACACCCTTTGGAGGAAGCTCGTTTCCACTGCTTGTATCCACAGTCTCATTCTTTTTCTGTCAGTCACTAGCCACAGCTTGTAGGGGGACATTGAGGGTAGGTGAGGATACAAATGTAGAGGGTAAGAATATTAATCAACGAGTAAATCAACAGCTCATTCTTCCACTCACCTCTATCTTCACTTCTAACAGACAGCCTTGCATTACCACAGATGCTGCACCAATGTCTCTGTTAAACTCTCGCTTCTGTCTCCCCTCACTTGTTAACAAGACCCGTAGACATTTGATCTCCTCCACTTGGGTAACAACTCGATCCTGACAAGGAGCAAGCACTCCACCCTTTTCCAGCAGTGAACCATGGCCTCAGACTTGGAGGTGCTAATTCTCATCCCAGCCGCTCCATACTCAGCTTTTTGATAAAGCCAACAGAACCACATCATCTGCAAAAAGCAAAAATGAGATCCCGAGACCACCAAATCCAACACCCTCCACCCCTGTGCTGTACCTATAACTTTTGTCTTTGTCCTTTCAGCTGCTCTCTTGTATTCTCCCCAAGGGGTCACCACATGCGGATTAATCCGCATAGGTAATTTAGCAGAGGTTTTTGTCCATAACTTATTAACAGAATCAGTGACAAAGGGCAGCCCTGGGGGTGTCAAACAACCACTGGAAACAAGTTTGACTTATTGCTGGCAATGTGAATCAAGTTCAATTTTACTGGGACTGAACAGTCTGCAGAAATGGGCAAAATACCCCATTCTCCCAAAGCATCCAACACAGGAGACCCTGAGGGACATAGAAAAATGCCTGCTGCACAAAACACATGCAGACTGGTTGGGAAAACTCCCATGCACCCTTGCATAGCCTCAAGAGGATAAAGAACTGGTCCAGTGTTCCACAACCAGGACAACAACCACATTGTTCCAGGAATCTGAGGTTTGACTAACTGATGGACTCTCCTCTTCGGTACCCTGGCAAAGACCGTCCCAGAGAAGTGTGATCTCACTGAAGTTGGAGCACACCCTCTGGTCCCCTTTCTTTAAAAGGGGGGCCACTATCTCAGCCATTATCAGCATGCCCTAATTCCCACAATACTTCAAAGGTAAATCAACCTGGACAGCCCCACAATATCCAGAGCTTTGCAGAACTCATGGCAAACCTTATCCACCTCAGGGGCCTCTATTTTAGTAACCTCAGCCACAGTGATGGGTGAGTTGTCACTCTAGTCTCCTGACAGTGGTTCCTCTACAGAACACATGACAGTGGGATATAGGAGCTTCTTGATGCTCTGCTTGACCTGTCGGCTCCTGTTAGCTGCTTCCAGAGTTCCACAAGCCAACCAATCATAGGATTCCAGATTAAACTGGATGGCTTCCTTCATCTCCTGTGTTTACTATTAGATTTGAGGATTGCCACAATGACTGGCATCAACTAGCTATAGCTCTACTCCACTTCTTCAGCAATGGTAGCACAGAACATGGTCCATTCAGACTCAGTGTTGTCAGCCTCCTTCAGAATGCTGTTGAAGCTTTGCCAGAGGTAGGAGTTGAAAATCTCCTGACCAGGGCCTCTGCAAGATCTTTCCTGCAGAACCTCACATCACATTTGAGCGCGCCAGGCCTGATTAACATCCTCCCCGCCACATGATCCAACTCACTACCAGGGGTGATCAGTCTGTTGCTTAGCTCCTCTCTTCACTTGAGTCTCCAAGATATGCAGCCATAGGCCTGATGAGACAATTGCAACATTATTTATCAACCTAGGAGTGACAGATGGTTTCAAGATGGGGGTGAGATTACATCAGGGATCAGCTCTGAGCCCCTTCTTATTTGTAATGGTGATGGACAGGTTGATGGATGAGGTCAGGCAGGAGTCTCCGTGGACTATGATGTTTGCAGATGACATCGTGATCTGTAGTGAGTGTAGGGAGCAGGTGGAAGAGAGCCTGGAGAGGTGGAGGTATGCACTGGAGAAAAGAGGAATGAAAGTCAGAAGAAGCAAGATAGTGTCATGGTCCGCCTTTAGTTTGGTTTTTGTGTGTGTTGTTTGAGTTCTGTTTGTTCCATTTTTGCCCCATGCCTTGCCTGTTCTCCTCTGTTAGTGGTCTCCGTCTCTGTCTGCATCTTGTCTCACCTTGTTTTGGTTTTCGTCCAGTCCCTGTCTCAGCGTGTTGAGTTACGCCCCTGTCTTCCTGTCGTTTATTCATTGGTTGTCCTCAGTCTGGTTTCCCCTGCCCCGTCCACCTGTCGTGTGTCCATTGGTTGTTTTGTGTTTTTAAGCATCGTCATCTGTGTTGTCCGGTGTTGCGTCATTTGTCGTTGTTCCCCTGTGCCACCCTTCACGTCTCCAGGTTTTCATGCTCACACTTTGGATTTACGTTTTGGACTTTTTGGTTGGTCAAAATAAACCTCGTTTGCACATCACGTCTTCTCAGCGGTCCTGCTTTTGGGTCCACACCACACCCCCGGCATGC
>VUQH01011357.1:4790-18620 GCA_015106775.1 Etroplus canarensis
GTGGACTGTGCGCTTCAGACAGCAACAGCTATTTAGTGTTGGGAAGGCAGTATATTAGAGATAGTCATAATTTCCAAATAGTCATTATATTATTTTTTTAAAACATCAATGTGGCTAATTCTTACTGTAATATAAATTTTTCATTGTTTTACTGGTACCTAGTAGTAGTCAACACTGCTGAAGCTGTTCCAGCAGTCCAAACACTTCACATCTACCATGTGAGGTGTTTGGACAAAACTATGGACGAACTCGTGAGCTGATTAAGGCCAGAGGGAACACAATGAGTTTAGTTTAATGTGCTTCATGGAGCACTGTAGTGTTGCAGCGAGACTGCCACACTCACACTTCCTGAACCACAGTTTGACTGCTGCTTCAGTGCTTTTCAGGTGGACAGGGACGTCAAGAAGAAATGTGGTGGGACTGCACTCGTTGTAATTGAAAAGTTGTCTAATCCCAGACATGTTGCTGCGAGGGAGTGTTTGTCCAAGAACTAAACTGCTAGCTGTGGAATGTGTCCATATTACTCGCTGAGGGAATTTTGAATCAACACGCTGTTTGGATCCCTAGATCAGCTGACACAGAGGTCATCAAGATTACTCTGACTATGGTTAATGGCTGTGGATAATTAAGGAATCCTGACCACCTTCTGCACCACTTACTCTACATGCAGCCGAACATTTTCTCTAACATCTGTTTTAGCTTCACTGTCGCAAGGACAGACGCAGAGGGTCTTTGTATCTCATATCACAGTGCCTGCATACATTTTAGATTTGAGCTCCTTATCATGCTAGACTTTGATTTGTTGACCTCTTCATGTTTTTGCATTGCTGCTGTAACACAGTAATTTCTCAACTTTTGAGTCAAAATGTATCTAATCTAACGCAGCCACAAGCCTCTTACAAATCCCCATTCAAAAAGAGAACATGCCATTTACCAGATACAGACCAATAAAAACATTGGCACTATTAGATTAGATGCTAAAGACTGCTACAGCTGTTGCGAATAAATATATAAAAAATGAGGTCCAGGTCCTTTGAAAGGTAAAGTTAGTCTATCATAACTATGCACAATGATTTGAGAGCAGGTGCAAATAGGTCTGGGAATACCTAATAGCATTTTTGCTTGAAAATGCCATCCGTATAGTATATGATTGTTCTCACCCCGTTGAAAAACAACTGCCATGTCTTTTGATTTTCTGCCTTCCACACTCTGTACAGGACATAAAGCGAACAATTATTGCATATCAGGTTAGAACAATGTAAATGTTGTATCAAAAGCACTCAGGACAAGTCAATGGTCCAGTTCATTAAACTTTATATTGCATTTGGATACTGAGGGTGACATTTCATGAATTTCTTTCCATGCTCACATAGCACTGATCAGATTTTATGCTGAGATTTATTTATGGTGCGACCAGGGTAACCAAAGCAAGGGATTCTTGGTTTCTGGTTTGAGATGTTTCTCCTATGGGCATGACCACACTCCAATAACTCCCCTCTCTCCAAAATGTAAACAAGACATGTTTAGGAGTGGATCAGATGATACCTGCTGCCACAAATGCCAACACAAAGCTTCCGTTGAAATTATTTGCTTATGACCAACCAATCAGCAGGAAACTTTATTTAAAATGGGAAGAGTAAATATACTATATACAGTCAGCTCTAGCAGGACAGACTGTTTATATTTAGAAGGCTCTTAAGGAAGTCGAGCTGTGTTTAGATTAGAAGACATTTCAGCTGCGGAAGGTTATTTAATAAATAAACAACTGAGGTTCAGGGTCTTAAATTCTGTTTTGTGTTTGTTTCAACATCACTTGAGTGGTCTGGTTAAGCATTTACCATATATTATTATAAACCCTCATTTTGAGAGTTTGCAGTTTTGATAGCACAGTTTGAGCTTGTGTTTCTATTTGTGTTGAAGTGCAGCGCTTCCACAGAGGTACAGCAGGGCCACAGCTAGAGTCTAACAACTGACAAAGATAGATTTTGCTGGAAGTTGGATCTGGTTGCATTCTACAGTCACTTTCTGGTTTTAGTAGATGATAACTGTCTTTACACAGGTGTTTCAAAAACATCACAAATAAACAAGAGTCAGATGTTAAAGTCACAATATCATACATGAGCAAAATACAGCCTGGAGCCTGGAGGCTGGAGTCGGCCCACTCAGTCTAGTCCCTGATGTCCTTAAAGGAAAACTAATAAAACCCCCAAAAATCAATAAAAGCTGTAGTTTCAGCAGTGTGTGTGTGCCGAAGGAGGCACGCCCACGTTTTCTTAAATACATAAACGAATCACACTAAATATACTTTGTGGCAGTAATTAAAGGAGCGAGTTTTAGCTGTATCTCCACAGAATATCCCATCTCTTCGACAGACTCAAATTTCCCTGAGCTGCAGTTTGCAACGATATTCCTCGTTCTGCTCTGCAGCTGCAGTGAGCACATGAACCACGTCTCAAGCAGCTTCATGTTCTGGTTGGAGTGACCCTCCAGCTCTCAGAAGATCTTTACAGCAGATCCAGGAGTACCATTACCAGCTCCAAGATGGTGGAATTAGCCTGTCCAACCGTGGGATGACTCTCACAACAGCGGCCCTATGAGCCTGGTGGAAGGGCCATTGCTGAATGGTCAGCAGTGACTGAAATTGGACGGTGCAGGATGGTCTGTTGAACAGGCGCATCTCTCTGAACTCGACAATATAGTCTCAATTTTGTGATAATTGAAACTCCACCTTTACAAGTTCTGTATTGACCAAACTCAGCCCGAAACATGAATAAATTAAAGAAATCTGCTTCCTGAAAAGCCCTCCACCTTCTGTAGCTTTACCAACCCTTCTTCAAGGTCTCGACCATCCCAGTATCGACACTCTTCCTTGGGCTCCTCAAAAGCGCTCCAATTTAAACTGGTGGAAACTGAGGAACAACACAGCTATGCTATAGCAACGGATGTTGCTAGCTCCACCAAAAGGAACAGAAATAACTTAACATCAATGGATACGCCTGTGAAAACCCACATGGAAAAGAAAAGACCCTTCCTCAGAGGAATTTGCAAAGGTTTCAGTAGAAGACATTTGACTGCAATATAGAAGGTCCATGACCTGCGCAGTGTGTACGTCCGCTCCCATTTTATTGCTAACGTGGGTACAACAACAACATAACAACGCTACTTCAATGCAGTGTGCAGTATGGAGTTTTCTGTTGAAATTAAATACAACGTCGCACTATTGTGCAGCATTTGGCTGCAACAGCCATAGTTACAGACACAAAGTGTCCTTCAATTGGTTTCTGGCTCAAACGGAGCCAAGCAGTGAAGTAGCAGAACCCAGTCAGATCTTCCTGGACCCCTGTGAAAAGTGCTGCATTGCGTGGGCTCCTATTGTATTGTAATATAAAGTGTTTACTTTGCGACTCCGTGCATTTATTGTTCACATTTCTGGACTGTAAGTGGCATCTTTTCAGAATGGCTGCACTATAAGTAATTTGAATACCTGCGTTTAAAGGAAGTGCCTCCATTTCCATAATGAAATATTGTCAGTTACAGACTTTTAAAGTATAAACTACATCCTGTTAAGACCCAATAGCTTGTTTACTGTTACAAAAAGTAATAATTGTAAAGTTTATAACTGAAATAGACTGTATTGGTTATATTGGTGAATAATGAACTTTTTATGTTGGCAATAATAATAACCAAATTTACATGTAGTGGATAAAAAGGGGCAGCTCAAATTCAGGAATGTTCATTGTATAGTAAATGTGTAAATGTTGGCCTGGCTATATTAACTGATCTGATGAGGTCATGTCCTGCTCAGCAGTTACTGTTGTGCATCTGGTTGAAATGTTTTCTACTGAATGACAGTGATGTCTGTCGTTTACACAATAAAAACACATCATTTCACTTTTAATAGTTCCATCTGCTTCTCTCCTAGAAGCCACGCCTGGGTGACATACTGTCCACTTCTGCACATGTCCCAAAACATGCATGCAAGTACAATTACATGCAACGTACTTACGGTCATATTTCTGCTCCTGACCAACGTTTAAACTGCTGACTTAACTGATAAACACTTAATGTAACTATATGAAAAATTTAATTAACTTATACAATACATTAGCAGACTTAAAAGGGATTTTTATACAACTCTCAGAAGGACTCATCAGCGTAGCTTACGTGTTGCTAGCTGTTGCGAGGTGTTTGTTGTACTCGCAGCAAATTATTAAAAACTGTGGAAAACCGGAAGTGAGTCATCACATACCTTCTCTATAGACACGCCTGGAAGACGTGTGGCTGAGCGCATGGAGGAAATAAGCTCGCAAATGTGACAGCATAGCACTATGCTAGCCGCTATAGCTAAGGCTGTGCAGCTTAATGCTGTGTAGCTTAATGCTGAAGAATTAAAAGGATGTAAGATGAAAGTAAAAGCCTGAGAGGAACAAGTGGACATGCTTAGAAAAGAAAATGCTGACATGAAAACTGGAGAGGTTTAAAAAATATGCTGCTTTTATATCAAAAGGAAAAAAGAAAATGTCAATGAAAACATCAGAGCAGAGACTGTGAAGCTCCTGTGTCTGACCTGGCAGAGAAGATGGAGGATGAGGCTGACATCATACACAGTTGAGCTGGGGGCATGACTGAGGACAGACATCCACAGATCATCATACTCTTCACCAAAAGAGTTCTTGGAGATGAAATATGGAAGAGAACCTAAACTTTGCCTGCGCGCAAAGAAGGAGTTTGATATGCAGAAGACCTGGACAGAGGACTGGCTGTCCAGACAGGCACTGTGGCCAAAAATCAAGCAGACTAGGAAAGAAGGCAAGGAAGCGGGCTTCAGAGGTCCATACGAGGTCATCAAAAGTGGTGTCGAATGATTGCGGGCTGAATACCAAGATGTGACTGTGTACTCACTGAGGGGAGAAAGTTAGAAATGCGATTCCTGAGGTTATTTTCTCCACCTCCTTAGCACTTTTCTAAACAACAAAAACTATGGTGTTCAGTGTGTGTTCTATGTTCCACCTAAAAGTTCACATTTCCTTCTGTTCTTTCAATGCAAGGGGACTCACAGACTCTGTTAAGCATGAAGCTGTTCTTCGTTTTTATAAAGAGCAAAATTCCAACTATATTTTCTTTTTTTAACAAACATTCTGATCATTCAGATGCTAAATTTTAGCCTCAGCAATGGAGGGCCAACAGTCTTTTCAGCCATGACACTAATCCAGCTGCAGGTACAGCAATGTGCTCTAACAGATGCCCTGGTGAGATAATGACTGATAAGACAGATGTTGAAGGACATTGGGTAGCATGGATATTGAGAATGAAAATTGATCTTTTGATTCTGATTAATATTTATGGACATGAACAACAACAAAGGTCAACAACAAAAAATAAAAAATAGAAAATGTTGCATCAAATAACAACAGGGATTCAGGCAAACTTCCCAACAGATCATTTAGTGGTTAGATGGGATATTAACCTGACACCTGTTGAGTGGATGGATAGATGGCCAACTAGATACTCACAAGTTCAGTATAATCAAACTGTTGTGGAGTTTATGCATGAAAACAGTCTGATAGATATCTTGAGTGCGTTAAACAACAATAACAGACAGCTTACTTGGATTAAACCCAACGGACAGGCAAAATCAAGGATAAGTGACAAAGATCAATATATCAAATAGCCCCTTAAGTGATCATTGTATTATTAATATGGAAATGTTAAATTTGTATTAATATTAGAAAATCTAGACTACTGAAACTTTAATTCAAATTTATTATCACATTTTTAGATTATTGTAATGACATAAAAAAAATTGGGATATTAAAAAAGATGATCAACTAGGCTCACCAATTCAAAAATGGGAATTTTAAAAGTTCTCCATCAGAAAACATTTAATTTTCTTCAGTAAAAAGTTGAAGGTTGAAAGTAGAAAAAAGGAAACATATTTTTTTCAAACATTATTTTTATATTATAGTAAAGTGAAGTGGAATGAAGACAACAAAGAAAATATTAATAACATACAGTCTTAGTTGGATGAACTTTATTTTAAGAAAGCAAAGGGAGTGTATTTGAGACCAAGAGCCAAGTGGATTGAGGAAGGGAAAAAATTCATCAGATTTTACCAACTCGGAAAAACGCAGAAAAAGAAATTTTATTTCATCTCTGTTACTTAATGGTGTTGAATGTGTTGATCCCAAACGAATATCAAGGAAAGTTTTCAAATTTTGTGACTGTGAAGGTAAGGATTACTAAAATCTATGATATATTCAGAAAATTATGCAATGTAAATTTAAGAATAAAAAAATTTGAGAGTATTAATAAAAAATGCATCTGATCATTCACCTGGCTAAGACAGTATAGCAGCAAATTTTTTCACACACTTTTGGGAAGAAATTAAATGTCTTCTTTTTCTGGCTATAAATGAATGTATCATGAAAGAGGAACTTCTGGCAACAATCAGGCAGGACATCATTAAATGAATACCTAACCGAGGAAGGACAAAAGATAACTAAATAACTGAAGACAGATTACTCATCTAAATACGGATTAAAACGTTTTACAACTTTTTTGGCAGCTAGATTAAAACAGGTTTGTCAGAAATCATTAGTAATACTCAATCAGGATTTCTAAAAGGTAGATCAACCTATAATAATCTCTGTTTGGTTTTGGACCTCATTGATCATAGCCATTTGACTGAAGATGATAGTTATATTCTATTTTTATAAAGCTCTTGAGTTGATTAGTCTTTCACCTTTGTTGTTTATTGCTGGTGACATTTATCAGGAATTACATGGTAGAAGGAGTAGATATTAGAGGACATAAACTGATAATAAGTCAGCTAGCAGATGATCTAATGCTCTTTTTAAAGAATGAACAGAAAGTCTATGTCACTTTACAGATGGCTGAAATATTTACTAAAGCCTCAGGTCTATGTCTGAGCTTAGACAAATGGGAACTTTCAAGTATTGCTGGCTCCTGCCGTACCTCATCATACACTGCTCAAAAAATCTTTTTAAAATGCCTATAGCATCAAGTCAATTATGCTTCTGGTCAGTTGTTCCCCCTCATCTTTTCTGACTGTTCTGACTGTTCACTAGTTTTGCATTTGGCTAGGGTCAGTGTCACATGAGGTGAAACCTGGACCCTATAGAGGTTGCACAGGTCGTTCAACTCCTCCAGGATGGCACATCAACACATGCCATCCCTGTCCTTTTCACAGGTGAGAGCAGGTAACAGATATAAAAGGGTCTGGAGAAGCTGTGGAGAACGTTATGCTGCCTGTAACATCGTTCAGCATGAGCAGTTTAGTGGGTCAATGGTGGTTTGGGGAGACGTATCCATGGAGGGACGCACAGACCTCTACAACCTAGGCAACGACACCGTGACTGCCATTAGGTATCAGTATGAAATTCTTGGACCCATTGTCAGACCCTATGCTGTTGTAGTGGTTCCTGTGTTCCTCCTGGTACACAGCAATGCCCAGGTTCATGTGGTGAGAGTATGCAGGCAGTTCCTGGAGGACGAAGCAATTGATGCCACTGGCCGGCCCACCACACTAGGCATGTATGAAGTGAAAAAAATCTGGCCTAAATTTGAGACTGCAATCTGCAACAAGATGCATTAACAAGCTGTCATTAAACATTTTACTAAACATTTAGCTCCGTGCAATGGTTAAACAATTACTTTCGGGACTTTTCAAAGAGTTCAAAGTGTAAAGACATCAAGTAGTCACAGTCACAGGTTATCTGATTTGCTAAAGTGCTCCTGAACACCACCTAATGCTAGGCCGGAGTGCATGTTTGGGAAAATAATGGAATGTAAAAGTTTTCTGTGGCTGAATGTCTTACTGTTGATCACCCCTGTCAGGTCTAAGGACCCCTAAGTTTTTTGTTGGTTGGTTTTTTAATCTTCGGCTTTTGAAAATTGTTCACTTATACTTGCATTTTTATAAAGTGCTTTTGTAGTCAGGACCACTGAAAGCACTTTAGACTACAAGTTACATTCACCCATTCACACACCAGTGAATGCACTGGGGGCAATGCATGGTTCAGTGTCATGCCCATTGACATGTGGACTGGAGGAACTGAGGATGGAACCAGCGACCTTCTCTAGCTCTTGAGCCACAACCACCCCGCATGTTGCTGGTTTTTCCGATGGTTTTCACTGACACTGTGTGAACAAAAAGTATCCTAAATGTCACACTTTAGCAGCAGTTCCCTCTGCTGCTCTGCCTCGTGATGAGTCAGGTGCCATCTGAAAAATTCCTATTCTTTGCTCTTTGAAATAATAAAGCTTAGAACAGGAACACCTTCAATCTCACACTTCCATTTGAGCTCCACAATGGCTCCAGAAGGAGGTGATCAACAAACTGTAGAAAACAAGTGTCTCCTGTACTTAACCAATTAGCTATCCTCAATTAAGAGAGCGATGAAACCAAACTGTGAGCACAGGTGGGTGAAACCAGAAACCTACCGTATTTGTAAAAGTGCTGATAACATTAAGGAGATGGGCTCAGGAAGTGCTTATTTAGTTGTGTCATTATACAGACATCTTTACTTTGTGCATGCTTTGTGTCGTAGATTCAGTTTTAGATTACAAATACCAGTGCTGCCCATCAAACACTCCATGACCCGTAACAACAAAATGAAAATATGCGAGAAATGTGAGCCAAGCCATTAAAAACGTAAAACGAAAAACCCTGAAATCTCATTGACAAAAGAATTCAGACACTTCACCGTGGTCAGCTGCAACCTGTTTCATTCAATTATCCTTGATATGCATTCAGAACTTGTTTTGAGTCCACCTGTGGCGAACAGAATCTATCTGGGTTTTTAAAAGGGTTATTTTATTGCTTAAAGAAAAGCTTTGAGATCTTCAACAAATACACATTTATCCATTTTTTCATTTTAAAACTATAATAAGATTACCTTTGAGAAGTATGTAAAATTGTTGAAATAACATTCCTTCTAAAAATAGGGATTTCTTTTTACCCTGAATTGAACCTTCCAGGCGATAGCCACAAATAAGTAAGGTTATAGATGGTGAATGTTAGGGTTACGCTTGAATTTGAAAGCTGCCTGCCTCCTACAAAGAAGCCTTAGAGGAAGAGGACAAATGCGCCCCCTGAGCTTGATAAACACACTGTACATTGGAAGGACCCCAACTGGCACCGCACTAACATGCTTTCTGCAATATGCCATATGCTAACTGCATGTTAGACGAGTGACACAGCCTACTAGCAGATTGTAATGCTTGCTATTTATTGGAAGACTCACACGGGCTTAATAAAATAAGTGGGGCCGGGACCTATTGTTGTCATTGTTACTGACATGGGGTTATGGCATGTAGCCGGTGTCTGCTGGTCGGCTGGTACAGTCGAGAGGCGGCCCCAGAGCTGTGGGAGTGGCCCGGCCCAGATGGTCGTCCTATACAGCCCGGAGACTCAATACCTTTACTTCCCCCTCCCTCGCAGGCCAGATGGAGACCATTACAGTGGCCCGAAATACCTCAGAGAGAAGGAGTGAGAGAAAGTGCGAGGGAGAGGTGGGGTCGGTGGTGATGGGGTGTCTCGCCTTTCCAAAAATCTCTAATTACTGCAATTGTTGAAATCTTTTCAGCCTGCTTTTTTCTTGCTTTTCTGATACAAAAAGCTCCCTCCCAACATGCACTGCAAGCCCTCCTGAGAATTCCTATAAGAGACCAGACTGACTCACACAACAGAAAGAGAGAAAAAGGAGAAACACAGAAAAGGGAAGGAGAGAAGAAAAAAAGCACATTAAAGATATGCAAATCTGACTGTCTGGGGTGAGGAGCATTAACCAGCGTTAGTAGGATAGCTGCCTCTATTTTTAGTGTTTGTGCGCGCACGTGTGTGTGTGTGTGTGTGTGTGCCTGTGTGTATGTCTGTGTCTCTGCTGAGGTGTGTGATGACTTCCTTAAGCCCGGGCTTTCATGTTCTAGTGAGACAGTCTGGGCGTCGAGATATGTCGGCAGAAATATTCTGCCTAATTGAGACACTTCACAAATGAAGCTGTCAAACCGAGGCTTCAAAAAGAATACACAGCAGCAGTTAAAAGAGAATTTCTAGGACAGCAGCGTGAAGGAGTGTCTTTTTCTTTCTACAGAAGTACAGTGCATTAAATGATTACAGGTTGGCTTCAGGACAATCAGAGTTGCCAAAGATGTTTAAAAAAAAAACTTTGATGGGAGTCAAAAATAGCAGCCACGCCAATCATGTCTTCATGAAGTTAAAATAAATATGTCAAAGGGAGCGACGCATCCATCTCATTTAGCTTGAACCACGACTTTGATGACATTACCCGAGGCCGATGTCAGAGCCATCCAAAGCAGAGAGGGCTTTCTGGTCATGCACAGAGGCGTCCGGACGTTTAATACTTGGAGACAACATGTTTGCAAGGTCTGTCAAAAATCACTCCCCTGTTCACCCGCGCTACTCACCACATGATGGACCCCCAGTAGTTCAGATCAGACAATAGTGGGCGGTAAACTGAGTTCGGAAATCACCATCACTTTCGCTGAACGCTGCAGAAGGGAGTTCAGTGGTAGAATTTCTGTTCTACAGTGGTGTTCAATCTTCATTCTTAGAATTGCAGCACTTAAGGGAGTAGTGTGTAGTGAGGAGATCTGCTATTACAAAGTCTAACATATATATTTATGCTTTTTCTTCTTCTTCTTCTTTCGGATGCTCCCATTAGGGGTCGCCACAGCGGATCATCTGCCTGCATTTCACCCTCTTCCCTCACACCAACCTTCCTTCACTACATCCATGAATCTTCTCTGTGGTCTTCCTCTTCTCCTCCTGCCTGGCGCTCCATCCTCAACATCCTTTGTCCAATATGTCCACTATCCCTCCTCTGAACATGTCCAAACCATCTCAGCCTTGCCTCTCTGACTTTATCTCCAAACTTCTCAACCTGAGCTGTCCCTCTGATGGACTAATTTGTGATCCTGTCCATCCTGGTCACTCCAGGGAAAATCTCAACATCTTCAGTTCTGCCCCTTCTGTCACAAAGCACCCCTGACATTCGTCTCCACCCACTCCACCCTGCCTGCACTCTTTTTTCCACCTCTCTTTTGCTCTGCCTGTTGTTTTGGAAGGTTGATCCCGGGATTATAAACCATCCATCTACTCCCTGCACCTTTACCGTTCCTCCTGCCTCCTTCTCAGCTTTTAATGTTTTAAAAATCAGTCTAGGATAATAAAATTTGTGTTTTTGTTGACTTATGAGACTATATTTATATATACAATGTTAGTGGGTCCCCTTCAATAGAAGTTACCATGTTGCATCTACATGTTCCTATAGTAGCTCAGTAAGTAAACTCAAATATGTGCTGCTGCTAGCTAGTGTTTACCATCAAATGTTATTACAATGCAGAAGCGTTATTATTTTTCCTTGGCTATAATCTATTATCTTTACAATATGAAACTCAAACTTCTAATTTTTAATTGTTATTCAGTTGAACTGCATTTCAAATTCCTAATTCTGTCTACATACCTGAACCTGTGAACGTGGTCATGTAAGAGTCCATTTTGTTTCCTGACGACCACAACAGGTTTTTCTGATGCATTTGGAAAGTGAGGGGGTGAGAACAGGTGTTTGATTATTGCAAATTACATTTTCACCAAAAGATGTCACTAAATAACACAGACAGCTACTTTAAAAAAATGCTACACAACAAACGTTGTAAGTGAAAATTTAGAAAATAAAAAAAATAATCAGCCTGTTCCAGCAGCCATAGAGCAAGAGGTACACTCTGGACAGGTCACCAGTCTGTTACAGGGCTTTAACTTAACAATTCATGCAATTACTTCACATAGCTTACTACTTTACTTCACCATTCTGTATATACTGTATTATTATGATGGGATAGTTGTTCTCACTAGCATATTTGAGTTAAACAGACTTAAATAGATCCTTTTTTAACCTGATCCACAGCTCGTCACCTGTTTCTGACTGGCTAATTCACTCCACTCGCCTGGTCTTGATCATGGAACTGGCATTGTCTGGTCTCACCTCATCCATATCAGATGATTCCAAATAAAAATCAGTCTGACCTGACAAAATTTGGCTTCACAATCACAATAAGCTTTTATTTTAGTTAGATAACTTCAGCATATCTTATCCAATGACAATGAATGACAACTGATGAAAAATTATGACAAATGACAATTAAAAACTGTACATTCAGACAATATGTACAAAAGGTGTGGTTTGCAAGTTTAACTTTGACCTTTTGTTGCTGCCATGAAAAAACAGGCCCAGTCTTAATAATCGTGTTAGGAAAACAGGATTTTCCCAACTTGTCATCATGAGCATGCGAAGCTTAACGGGTTCCCTAAAGTCAATCCAGATGAGAATGTAATATGAAGAGCTGACATCCAACCCATTAGATCCGGATACCTGTACAGCTGCAGCTTTTACAAAGGATGTGTGCCACAAGACAACCTATCGCCGCAAACGGCAAAGCCAAAGGCTTACGCTATGAAACTGGACGAATGATTAAATAACTTACAGCCACATGGCAACATAACAACTGGCCAACTCACACAAATCCAGAATCACTCAGTTCAAGGTTCAGCCAACAATGTTGACAGCAACAGGGCAAGGTTGATGGAATGTTTTAAATCTAGCGAGACTTTGCTCCAGTTGACCAAAACCAAGCTGAAAATCATCAGGCTGTCTGACAAAGAAAATAAAACCACTGCTCAGGCTGGAACCAGTGTGATAAGTTAACAGCGGTCAGTATGTGGCCGCCACCCATGACTCCTTGCAATAGTTTCAGCTGATTCTGAGGGTGTCAGGTTGAAGGCTGTCAATGATTTTTGACCCAATTTTCCGATATTTTGGCATCTCTTCGAGATAAATCCGAACAGCAAATCGTGTCTTCACTAAGTGACCAAGTTGCTGCTACTCTTGAGTGGAGACAGTAGGTAGTTGTACTAATGTTAAAGGTAACTAGGTGAGAAGGAGGGACAGAGAGTGGTTCTGTTAAAAAAGCCAGAGTTTGAAAATGAGAGTATTAAGTGGATGAGCAGCAGACATGCTGCGACACTGAATAGAATCCTTTTTGAAACTGACCTCAGCACAGAAAATTACAACACCTTTAACTACTGTAACTGTACACAAAGATGGCAACAGCTGCTAACTTTAAATTGGAAAGTATTCACAGCGCTTCACTTTTTCCACATTTTGTTGTTACAGCCTTATTCCACAGCAGATTAAAGTCATTTTCTCCCTCAAAATTCAACACACAACATAATCACAATGTGAAAAAAGTTTTTTTTTAAATGTTTGCAAATTTATTAAAAATGAAAGATCAAGAAATCACATGTATGTATTTACTGTATTCACAGTCTTTGCCATGAAGCTCAAAATTGAGCTCAGGTATCCTGTTTGCACTGATCATCCTTGAGATGTTTCTACAGCTTAACTGGAGTCCACCTGTGGTGAATTCAGTTGACTGGACATGATTTGGAAAGTTACACACCTGTCTATATAAGGTCCCACAGCTGACAGTGCATGTCAGACCACAAACCAAGCATCAAGTCAAAGGAATTGTCTGTAGACCTCTGAGACAGGATTTTCTCGAGGCACAAATCTGGGGAAGGGTACAGAAAATTTCTGCTACTTTGAAGATCTCAACGAGCACAGTGGCCTCCATCATCTGTAAATGGAAGAAGTTTGTAACCTTCCTGGAGCCGACCAGCCATCTAAACTGAACAATCAGGGGAGAAGGGCGTTGGTCAGGGAGGTGACCAAGGACCTGATGGTCACTCTGTCAGAGCTCCAGCGTTCCTTTATGGAGAGAGGAGGACCT
>VUQH01011362.1:2511-20640 GCA_015106775.1 Etroplus canarensis
TATATATATATTTATGTTTTTTTTTTTTTTTATATATATATATATATATATATATATATATATATATATATATATATATATATATAGTCTCATCACTTTTAGGTATCACAAAGTGTTTTGCACCATTGTCTGACATTACTGCAGAGATACTGTTATTCATTAAAATTACAATACAAGCTGCTGCTTCTTCAATAATTATTAAACTGTAGTAAAAAGTAGAAACTGAATCTGCAGGTGCATAAAATAAGATCATGAAAAAAAATTTTGCTCACTTTATTTTTTTAGGAACATGTGGTGAAGGAGGATTTGCTCTGTGCACTTTATTGTGAGTTCATCAACCGTGTCAATGAGGTTGGAGTGGATGTGAACAGAGCCATCGCCCATTCTCACACTCAGAGCCTGGTTCAGTATGTGTGTGGTTTGGGACCAAGGAAGGGCTCCCACCTTCTCAAGGTATGAATTTGCACTGCTAGTACGTAGTTCATGTGTGATATTAGCTCACATCATCTTGTCTTATCTGATAACATTATAATCACTGAGGTTTTATTTGTATAGATTCTGAAGCAGAACAACACTCGTCTGGAAAACAGAACGCAGCTTGTCACCATGTGTCACATGGGACCCAAGGTTTTTATCAACTGTGCTGGTTTCATCAAAATTGACACTGCTTCACTTGGGGACAGGTTAATACCTTGTCTTTTGCATTTTCTGACTTTTAAAATGTTTCTTGTAGTGCTTAATCTACAAATATTAAGTCTGTCATGCAGGTTATTTTAAATCAGCTTTGGTTTTTTCTCTCTCATTCTCCTGATAGTACGGACTCCTACATCGAGGTTCTGGATGGCTCTCGTGTCCACCCGGAGACATATGAGTGGGCTCGCAAGATGGCTGTAGACGCCCTCGAGTACGATGAGTCTGCAGAAGATGCCAACCCAGCCGGAGCTCTGGAGGAGATCTTGGAAAATCCAGAACGTCTCAAAGATCTGGATCTGGATGCATTTGCTGAAGAGCTCGAGAGACAGGTCAGTGTGTTGTGTCTTTGACCACATTAGTGTATCATAATTTCTCTTGCCAAACAGAAATATGCCTAAGAAGAGCTAATGACTGTTTAAAAATATACAACCAGTTTTTTTTTCCTTTTTCCTCTCACTTGTGTATTTTTGCCTTTAATTCAGGCAGAGGTCTATCTTTTACTGCCACAAATTTCAGGAATCTGTGAAGCTTAAGATGTTTCACATTAATTCGTCTGTCACAAAGTTTTTACATCCCTGTCCTGCTGTGTTTTTTACCTGTAGGGTTACGGCAACAAGGGAATTACTCTGTATGACATCCGTGCTGAGCTGAGCTGCAGGTACAAAGACTTAAGGGTTCCCTACAGAGTCCCCAACACTGAGGAGGTTTTCAATATGCTCACCAAGGAGACTCCAGAGACCTTTTATATTGGTAATACACACTACACTATATAAGATGTCATTTTTAATCAATGCTATATGATTAGTATATATTGGGTGTTATTTCCAGTCAGCTCATGAAGCCAGTTCAGTTGTTCAAAGGAGGAAAGAAATGTGTGATAATTTTTGCCTGTGATTAATATCTTCATCTCCTTTTCTTCCAGGTAAGCTGATCACTAGTGTAGTAACTGGTATTGCTCACCGTCGGCCTCAGGGTGAGAGCTATGACCAGGCCATTCGTAACGATGCTACAGGCCTGTGGCAGTGTCCCTTCTGCCAGCAGGACAACTTCCCTGAACTGAGTGAGGTATCAGAAACTGAGTTTTCTTCTTTTCTATTTCTCATTCAACTTTATGTGCAAAAACAGATGAGTCTTACATCTAAACATCATATTGATAATGTTTTTTGCATTTTGTTTTGTGTTTTAGGTGTGGAATCACTTTGACAGCGGGTCATGTCCAGGTCAGGCCATTGGAGTCCGGAGCAGATTAGATAATGGTGTGCAGGGGTTCATTCCCACCAAGTTTCTCAGTGACAAAGTGGTCAAACACCCTGAGGAAAGGGTCAAGGTGAGGCATTTTTTGTTTTTGTCATATGTTGACATGCTTTTTTTCCTTTGGTTAACTTGATCTGCAGATGTTTTTTGTTCCATTTTGGTCCCGTTATATTACCTAATCCTGATAGATAGGACCTATTTCTGTCCTTTCTGTCTTGTGTCTTTCTGTTGGAGCATCTGCTTTAACCCGATGGTTCCCCTGCCGTTCTCTAGGTGGGCATGACAGTTCACTGTCGAATCATGAAAATCGACATTGAAAAGTTCAGCGTCGACCTCACGTGCCGCACCTCAGATCTGATGGACAAGGCCAATGAATGGAAACTCCCCAAGGACAGCTACTATGACTTTGACACTGAGTCTGAAGACCAGAAGCAGGAAGAGGAGTTCAAAAAGAAACAGCAGCGAACACGTTAGTACATAAAGTATAAAAGCACAATTAGAAATGGCAACCGCACTGCATTTTTTAATACAACTGATTAACCTAATAGTATTTACTTTTACATCACTCACACTTATAACATTTATCTTTGTCTCTTCAGCATATATAAAGCGTGTGATTGCCCACCCCAACTTCCACAACATCAGTTTCAACCAGGCAGAGAAGATGATGGAGACCCTCGACCAGGGTGATCTGATCATTAGGCCCAGTAGCAAGGGAGAAAACCATCTTACGGTCACCTGGAAAGTAAGAAACTGAGCACTTTTACCAAATTGGAAAAAAAAACAGTTTGGATGAGGAAAAAAAATGTAATGCTTCATAGTTTCCTTTTATTTTAAGCAATATCCGGCAGTAAGATATGACAAGTGGTTAAATAAATATTAATGGTAATAGTTTGTTTGGCATAACATATTCCAGTCTGACTCCATACAATATTTTGTAGGTGGCTGATGGCATCTACCAGCATGTTGACGTGAGAGAAGAAGGCAAAGAGAATGCATTCAGCTTAGGGCACACTCTCTGGATCAATAATGAAGTAAGCTGTTTTCTTATAATTTTGTAACATTGTTTTGTTCTTCTGAATCTGACCTGCAGAAAGTGTGTTGTCAATGTGTTGCTTAAAGATTTTCTTTGATTTGCTGCAGGAGTTTGAAGATCTGGATGAAATCACTGCTCGGTACATTCAGCCAATGGCGTCATTTGCCCGGGATCTGCTGGGGCATAAGTACTTCCAGGAGTGCAGCGGGGGAAACAAGGAGGTATTTCTGTAGCCATTTAAATGTTATTCTTAAAATTGAAAATTCAAGTTCTTATCTTGTTCTGGTGCATTTTGTCTTCAGTTGGATGTCTCATTTCGCTCTTTGTCTTGTTCTTTATATGATAGAAAATGGAGGAGTTGTTAATCAGGGCAAAAAGAGAGAAGCCCACTTTCATTCCTTACTTTATTTCGGCATGTAAAGATCTACCAGGAAAATTCATACTGGGCTACCAGCCACGTGGAAAACCACGGTAAGCAGAAATGTTTGTCTCCTATTTTGTGATAGCTTGCTTTAATGACTTAAGTGCTAATACAGCTTTTCCTTAAAGCAACTCACCTTAAAGGAAAATCCCAAGGCCCAGGGACTATTCACTACTGCACATACTTATGAGTTACAGTGACATAACAGAAGCTCATGTTTTCAAATCTGAACCTTTGCATTGAGACTTAACTTGTGTGCCTCTTTGCTCAACACCATAAGATTCTTATCCATGCTCTCACACGATTGCCCCCCCTGGCTAGATATGTTTTATTGAAAGGTTTTTTTGGCTGGTTGATACTAAGGTTTGCCTTCCTCTAGAAATGAGCATCATTCTTTTTTCTCCCCATAGGATTGAGTATGTGACTATCACCCCAGATGGCTTCCGCTATCGTTCACAGATATTTCCTACAGTGAATGGACTATTCCGTTGGTTTAAGGACCATTATCAAGAGCCTGTGCCAGGTATTAAAGCACTGTATTTGTAGTTTATAATGTATATTACAGTTATTTAAATATATATTGGGCAATTATTTAAACATTTTCTCCCCCATCAAAGGCATCACTCCCAGTAACAGCAGCCGAACAAGGACTCCTGCATCCCTTAATGCTACTCCAGCCAATATTAATATTGCAGGTGAGTCCCACTCTCGTTCTCACTTTCTATCACCTACATTTTCAGCGCAAGTTCTAATACATGTCACTGTTTTCTTATGTATTTCTTCTTTTCTCACTAGACTTGACACGAGCTGTCAACGCCCTTCCACGCAACATGACATCTCAGATGTTCAATGCCATTGCTGCAGTTACAGGACAGGGCCAGAACCCCAACACCACACCTGCACAGTGGGGCTCCAGCCAGTATGGCTATGGTGGCAGCACAGGAGGAGGAGGGAGCTCATCTGCTTATCATGTGAGGGCAGCTCTTTTTCCTTTAAAACTTGTGTGAAAGAAAAGATCCTGATGGTTCCTAACAGACTGACCTAACACTGATTTTAGATTTCTCTAGGCTTAAGGTATCCACTAGAGATAAATTAGCTCCTGCAGTAATGGTAAATAGAAGTTTGTGAAGTTATGGTTGAGAAAACACAGCACTTGCTGATGCGGTGACCTATCCTGAACCAACTGCAAGAGGAATAGCGAGGTTAGATGAGATGAGAGGTGTTGTAATTGTGTTTGATCCAACTTCTAGCTCATCCAGCCGAAAGGCCAAGAAGTTAATGCCATGGCAAGGTGTCAGCCATCTGGCCATCCGTCTGTCTGCCCACAGTTGCCAAAATTGCTAAAACTCCTGAAGTATTGCTCAGTTTTTAGGGAAACTTGCACACAATGATAACCTAATGGATTCACATAAATGGTGCTCAAGTTCATATTTTTCATTTTACAGACACATTTCCATTTTAACGAATCGCTCTAAGAATTGGGTTGTAATGGTCATAAAATGAGTGTTTGCATGTGTCCCTCTTTCATTTGAATTATTTATGGTGTAATGTCTTGCGCTACAATTACAGTGATTACAATAATCTCAGAATCGTGATGGGTCTTGAGCCGGATGAGCTACTACATTGTGTTCTGGTTTTAATGATTTTTGCTTGTTTTTGCTACATTCAACATGTACGTGTTCCCGTTTTCATCCAACACACGAGTTTAATGTTAGGTCTACCATTTGGTGAGAAATAATAAAACAATGAAAACTAGGAGAAAACTTGAACTGAAATAAATTGCATATGCACTCCCTTCAGAAAAGGGAGCTTTTCTGTTTTAGGAGTAAATGTGAACTAGTGCATATGTAATAGTACAAAACATTTTAATTTTCTCAAATCAATTGGAGAAGCACCTTATTACCACTACCTCCCCGTCTGCAGGTATTTGCCACACCTCAGCAACCCATGGCAACACCCATGATGACACCCAGCTACTCTTATACCACGCCAAGCCAGCAGGCCCTGGGCACGCCGCAGTACCCTGGCTCCACCCCCCAGTCCTCACATTCACACACCCACGCTCACCCACATGGAGGCCACATGTCACATCATGGCCATCACAGCCATCACAGCAGTCACCACGGCCACTCATCAGGCACGCCGTCATCCTCCACCTCATCCCGAGGACGGACGCCGCAGCAGCAGCAGCAGCCGCCACAGCCGAAGTAAGTACAGAGGGGCAGAATGCGTCTTTTCTGAATAAACATGGCACTTTAAATAGAAGTGTGTATCATCAATAAGAGAGAGTGATTGCTTCTCTGTAGTCTTCATCTGCAGGTCAACTTTTCCTTTCACCTTCAAGTCAGATTACAGGCATAAGAGTTGAGCTTGATTTATACTTTGGTATTGAATCTTAATATAGCCTGCAATGTATCCTGCATAGCCAGCATTTACACTTCTGCATGATGTGCCTGCATCACTCTGTGTTTTCGTCACCAAAACAGTAGTTGGCGGTGAGTTTTTTCTGCTCAAGTTGATCCATTTTTTTCTGTTTGATTAAAAAAAAAATATTGCGGCAGAAGAAGTAGCTGGAAATGCATTGGAGGAAACAATGGTACTGAACGAACCAATCACAGTTGTTGCAGACTTTGTGTCAACACGACATGTTACATTTCTAGAGAGGTGCATATCAGGTTATGGTGCAAGTTACAGCATAAGTTTTCAGGATAGTTCATGGTAATGGCATACCTATTGTTTAGTTTTAATGCACAAGTATAAATTCCAATGTACCTTTCCTTTCCAACTATCTAGTAATTAGTTAAGTGTTCCAGTTTTCTGTCACTAGGTGGTGTTAAACTTACAGTTGGCAAGATTTTAAAGCTAAGCAGCAGTTCGCTGTACAATTGGGTTTCCTTTCATATGCTGTCCGATAAACACATCTCCCTTTGTCCTCCCTCCCTGCAGGGCAAGCAGCAGCAACTCCTCCGCGGTGGACTGGGGCAAGATGGCCGAGCAGTGGCTGAAGGAAAAGGAAGCAGAGGGGCGGAAGAAAGCCCAGAGGATGACACCACGACCATCACCGAGCCCCATGATCGAGAGCACACCCATGTCCATCGCTGGAGACGCCACACCCCTTCTGGATGAAATGGACCGATAGGACACAGAGGGGGGCGTTGCTGTACCCCCCAGCCCAACCTCATCCTTTGTACTGCTTCTTCATCCACATAACCCGTCACCCTTTTTCCCTCCCACAACCCATCAGCCCCTTCATCGCACTGACTGTCCATTCATGGTGTTACCTTCACCTCCTGATATTGTAGCTGAAGTAATCATGCTGGTTTCACGGCTCGTTATCAACCCATCCTTTCTCTTGTCCTCCTGTCAACCCATCAAATACTTCATAACCTCACCTCCAGCCACCTCATGCTCTGGCTGCATAGTATTCTGTATAGTCAGAATAACACTGTATGTCATGCAAAACGTACAATGAGAGAAAAAACTTGAAGTATGCGGCAGCAGTTACATATAGGATATGGACCTACACAGACAATGACAGACAAGCTGTCGTGCTATCTTTATTTTTTCTGATTGGTTTTAATTTTATCAAAGAAATAGGTTTAACAGAAGGGAACAACAACCCACCTTCCACGTGTTACGTTTGGTGGAGTTTTGTGAGCAGCTGCCTAAAGAGCGCTTTGCCAAGCCAATCAGGAAATTCAATATTTGTATGGAATGCGCCAGAATGAATAAAGACTTTTTTTTCTGTTGAAACTTAAGACTCTGCTCTTCACGTCTGTCAAAGCAAACACACGTGCTGTAGTGCAGACAAACATGGTGAGAGGGGGGGTTTATAAAGTAAGCTCCTGTCTGACATGAATTACTCCAAATTGTCTCAACTACATGCTGCATTATGATCAGCTGACCATGTGTGTCTCCTGTAGATATCCTCTAAAGTATTGTTGAATTTGTGTGGCCTGGTGCTGTGTGGACATTAACAGTGTGCCACACTGAAAACGGTGGTTGCTTCTGACAACTTCTTGTGCTTCAGTGCGAGGCAGCACAGAAGATCTCATTTTGAATTTGATTTTAGTAACGTATCTAAATGGCAGTTTCTTTCTGAAGTACCTCGCTGTATCAAGGAAGCATTCACAACGGCCTGTCAGCGGGTGATTTTTCTTTTTTTTTTTTAAATAGTTTACTCAGATTTGAATTTCTTGTATCTTAAATGTTTGCAGTTCAGTGAATATTGGATTATGATGTTTGCCACCTTAAAAGGTGTGATCTCATACGCCGCTGCTGTAATTCTGCCTAAGACAGTATCACTTTCCCCACGTGTCAGCAAGAAAAGGATTTTCATAGCTTCTGCAGTAAAATTATGTTTCAATGGATGAACTCAAGTTTTTCTAACACTATCAACAGAAGATACTATCAGACTGACTTCCCACTGTTCATATTCCTGATAACTGTATATTGTTCTGAACTGCACAGCAGTTTTAGGATACTCTTATTTCCTGATTTCATGCAGTCAGTTTTTTTTAATTTCTGCTGTTTGTGCCACAGTACAAACAGGAAGCACTGGCGTTCAAAGCTGTGTTTTATTTACTGTGTGTGAAGCATAATGGTCCCAAAATGTGTTTAATTATGTTTGAGTACACACTTTGGATTTTACATTTCTTTCCAGGTGGAGATCTCACATCTGTCTCAGCGAGGATGTGATTGGTTGTCAGCAGTAGTTGGTTATAGAGGGGAAAATGTCTCTGGCACTGCTGATGACCTTTTCTACCTGTGATCCCTTTAATAAAAGTGTTCATATGAGGCCTTGTGTCTTATTCTTGCTGGTTTCAGCAACAAACGGGCAGTCTGAACATATGATGGACATGTTTGTGTGTTAATGTTTCCATCCTTTCCATTGTGGCTTTCATATTTCCATTAAAAAAGTGATCAGTTTACTCCTGTTTTTAGTACAGTCAGTTCAGAAAGTGTTCTGATCCCATTTTGAACACTTTGAGTGTCCCTGTGACGTAGTTGTTTGATTTCAGGTGGGGACACAAGTCCCTCTCACCATATAGGGTTGCGTCAGGAAGGGCATCTGGTGTAAAACCTCTCCAAATTTACCAATGCTGATTAATCTGCAATGGTGACCCCTTGAGGAGAATACAAGGGAGCAGCTGAAGATAAATTTCATTTGTATTAGAATTTATTTTCTCCACGTAACCATAATAACCTTGCCTTGAAACTACCTGGTGCAAATTAAATTGACTGGACATAGTTTAGCAAAGTATGTACTTTTGTACGGCATCGAACAATTTACACAGCAGGTCATAACAAAAACCAAACCACACAGTTCAACAAGCACGGCAGATTTCCACGAGACATAGACTAAATTGACAAAAGTAATGGGTCACATTTGTCAATCAATTCAGGTGTATAAAATCAAGTGCCTAGTCATGCAGTCTGCCTTTACAAACATCTGTGAGAGAATGGGTCATTTTAAAAAGTTGAATGAAAATGAGTGTGATACTGTAATAGGATGTCAACAGTGCAACAAGTCAGTTCTTGAAATTTCTTCCTTCCTAGATGTTCCGAGATCAACTTCAGTGGTTTTGCAATGGGGAAGCATTTACAGATCACAGCAGCTCAGTGGCAGACTGTGTAAAGTTACAGAGCAGGTTTGCTGAGTGCTGAGGGGTAATTTGTATTTTCCCCATTAAAATATCTTCATATTGAATAAAAGTCATCAACACTCTACTAACTCAGTAACTGCAGATTTAAAAACCTCTTCTGGAATTAACATCAGCACAAAAACTGTGCGCCAGGAGTGTCACGGCATAGGTTTACATAGCAGAGCTGCTGCTTGCAAGCTTTACATCACTAAGCACAATGCCAGTGATTGGATGGTGTGGTGTAAAGCACGCTGCCACTGGACTCTGGAGCAGTGGAAACATGCTCTGTGGACTGAAGAATCGTGCTTCTCTATCTGGCAGCCTGATGGATGAGTCTGGGTTTGCTGTAGAAGAACTCGACTGATCCACACGGAGCCCTGATCTCAACCCTATCAAACACCTCTGCTATGAACTACAATGGAAATTGTGAGCAAGGCTTTCCTGTCCAACATCAAGGTCTGAACTCACAAGTGGTCTTCTGGATGAATTGGCAAAAATTCCCAAAGGCACACTACAAAATCTTGTAGAAAGCCTTCCCAGAACAGTGAAAGCTGTTACAGCTTTAGGATCTTGGTTGGGAGCTTTGGAACCAGCCAGTGACATGACTATCTCCAAAGCACTCTACCAATCAGGCTTTATATCACTGTGGCACAACAGCGACCACAGTCTCTTTATTGAGGTTGTCCATTTGGAGTTTGTCCAGCTGCATTTGGGAAGAACCTAGAGCACTATGTTTGCTAAATACCAGGCACTGCTTATCTCCTGGCTAATACTATCCCTCCAGTAAAGCATGTCAGTGGCAGCATCAGGCTATGGAAACAAAGAGGTTGGTCAAAGTGGAAATAGGGATGAATGCAGCCAAATAAAAAGTCTTTTAAAAATGCCAGGCTTTAAAGCCCACACTTTGAGCTCGAGAGGATATGCCAGGAAAAATGTCTATAACTGCAAAGCTCGAAGGGACTCAAACTCGAAGCTGTGATTACTCCGAAAGTGGTGTCTATAATTAATAAAGACCTAAATTTCTTTAGAAATCTGATTTAATTTTTGTGAACTTAAAACAAAATCATGTATTAACTTGTCATTACTGACTCTAAAGAGAGGGCTTACAATTTCATTTCTCTTCTTTGTTTTATGAAATGTACAACATAAAGTGTTTAAAACAAAGGTTCTGAATACTTCAGGAAACGACTGCACCATATATTTGTGTTTAACACTAGATAAAGAATAAATGCACACTTTCCTGTCTGGCTTACTGAGGGAATTCATTGGATGCACATGTAATTTGCTGCTTCTTCCATCCCTGAAAACAATCCCTCCATTTTTAAGATCATGAGAACCCTTATGTCAGAGGAGAGGGATGCGTAATGGGAATGACCGTGGTCACTGGAGCTGGCATACAAATCAAATTAGCAGCAGAGAGAGACACATGACAGGAGGCCCCTGAGAAATCCCCCACCCCCACCCTAAAAACTGCAATCCTTTTGGTACTGACATTTCAACAGGAGGAAAAATGTTGCTTCAGACGGATCTTTTGAGGACATCAACAAAGTACACATCTTTCTTATTTCAAAACTGATTACATAACTAAGGATATTACAATGGCCTGTTTGTTGGAGCCGTAGTCAGCTGTAAACATTCTTGTAGAATGACATGTTTACAGACCTAACATAGAATTCATTATGTTAAATACACAACTTGACCTACTGCTAACACCTCCTCAGGTCATTGACGTGGCTTGACATTGCTTTCATGGAGTCTACTGATAATATTCACAGTAAGCCATACAGTCCATATCATCTTAACTGTTCATTGTCCCATTTTGTGTTGCTGTTTAACCCTTTCATGCATGAATTATGACATCTTCAGTCAAGATTTTTGCCACTATAGCAACAAAACACATGCATATTAAAGAAAATGTCTTCCTCATAGCTGACCACTGCAGTGACTACCATGCATCAAAGGGTTCATATCTGGGCAGTCATTTGTTCAATTTCAGCAGCAGTTGGACTTCTTCTTCGGTTTATGGCTGGTTTCTGTGCTGTCTGTGATTCCTGCGAGGAACATAGATAAAAACAGAACATATCTTTCTTTTTTCAGATAAACAATGTGAGCTTCATTTTTCTTACTGTCAGTAAAATGATCAAAACCAGTTGTGAACCAATCCTACAGACAACACTTTCTATCATCTTTTTTACATTAGGAAAGACATGTTGCCTTATCACAATAAACATGGGCACTGTATTTCCCACATTACAAGTATGTGAGATGCCATGAAAGCAGAGCAATGGTTACCAAGCACAGGAGTGTAAAATATCAAAAGATTTGAAAGGATGCAACAGTAACTCAGATAACCACACCTATGCAGAACAGCATCTCTGAATGTACAAAACATCAAGCCTTGAAGCAGATGGGCTACAGCAGCAGAAGACCACACTTCTATTGCACAACTGGACAACAGAAGATCAGAAAAAGAGTCTCAGTTTCTGCTGTGACATTCGGATAGTAGGGTCAAAATTTGGCCAAAAAAACATAAATGCATGGATCCATCCTGCCTTGCGGTAACATCTGTGGCTACCACTAATGGTGGTGGTGTAATGGTATGGGGGATATTTTTTGGACCCCCTTGGTACCAACTGAGGATTGTTTAAATGCTACAGCCAACTTCAGTATGGCTGCTAATCATGTCCACCCCTTTATGACTGCAGTATACCCATTTCCTGATGGCTACCTCCGGCAGAATAATGTGCCACGTCACAAAGCTCAGATGGTTTCAAATTAGTTTTATGAACATGACAGCGAGTTCACTGTATTCAAGTGGCTTCCACAGTCACCAGATTGCAATCTAATAGCTCACTTTTGGGATGTGGTGGACTGGGAGATTTGCATCATGGATGTGCAGCCGGTAAATCTGCAGTAATTGCAAGTTGCTATCATGTCAATGTGGACAATAAGGAAACATTCCTCAGACATTTATCTGTGGAATGTTTCCAGCACCTTGTTGAATCTATGCCATGAAAAATTAAGGCAGTGTTAAAAGAAAAAGGGTGTCATTACTAGCAAGGTGTATCTAATCAATTCAATGATACGCCACATTTTTATTATTAGAAGTTTTTTGCAGACCACTTTGCTACATTTAATGGACCTACAGAGTTCACTTTGAGAACCACTGGCTTATGGCACCCTGTGGGATGTGCTGGTCTCAAGCCACTCCAGTGGCAGTCGATGGGAGAAAGGCAGGGAAGAGGAAGACCAATCACTTTGCAAATGTGTTATGAGGAAGCAGTGCATTTGATATGTTTGTTAGACCTCAGAGACCCACCCAACACTGAATGTAAACTTTTTTTTTATCTGCTTACATGAATAAAGCATTTATTTAACTTCATGAGCTAATAAGCAGAAATGGCTGACTGTCTTGTGGGAGGACTGACTCACTGATTACATCACCAACATGCCTCGACCCACTTCTCTCGAGCTCAGACAAAACATTGGCTTCAAAAGTTAAAGAAGCCACACGGAAGAAGAAATCCTTGACACCATCTCCTGGACAAAACAAAGACACAGAATTTATTGAGCGAGTAAAACAGAAAATGAAATGCATGAACGGTTGTCTGCTTATCTCTCACCTGACTTTGCAGACACGGCCCAGTACTCTGCTTTGATTTCCTCAGAGAGCCTCATGGCTTCCTGCTCAACCTGAGCCAACTGGTCAGGAGACTGAGGAGCGAGACAGACAGAGAGAGCGAGAGATGAGTCACGGTGGGACAATCATCACTATTGGGTTGATCAAATAAAATGTTAAGAGCTTCAACAAGAAGTCAATTAACCAATTAGATGGGCAGAAAATTAATCAACTATTTTTCTGACAAGAGCAAAAGTGCTTTAGATGTTTTCAAGTTTTCTCGACAGTTTGAAAAATGTTGATGTAAATGTTAAACTTTCATGAAGCCTATATAAACTCAAATGTTGTTTAATCTATTATTTTAACAGCTGTGGTGCTACATATGTTACAAAGAAAAAATCTGGCATTTTTACAGACATCTAAATGGTAGGGATATTTTATATTACTGTTAAATTCTCTCTTGTATAAAAATCTTTAACTGTGAAGGCTTAACTTTTAATATTGTGACCCAAAGGGCTTTTGATGTTTATTAATCTATTGATTATCTTTTCAACTAATCTTTCTTTTCAGTGTCTACATTCACAATTCCCAAAACATTTCATTTAAAATTAAATAACAACAATAACAATAACAAGTCCGCACAATCTCACCTCAAAATTGTTGCCAGTTAATTTTCTACCCATTAATGTATCAGGTATCAAAAATGATTCAACTCAAATCTCTAATTCAGCTAAAACTGTTCACCCACACTGAGGTCCTTCTTGGTACCAACAAGGAACAATAAAACACTGGATGGGTCATTTTCCTTCATAGCTTCCTCCAGCCACTGCCTGGACACAGACAGCTTCAGTTCAGTTTCACTTTATTCACAAATCAATGAAAATAAAATTAGTCATGATCATGCATAACATATTCATTTGTGAAATGGGATTCCCTAAAGCCATCCATAGCTTGTAAATCAGAGTACAGACATCAAATAACACACATATGATATGAATATAATTTTCCAACCTGCATCCTAATGCTAACTTAGATCTCTAAAAACACCCTAAAATTACTCTAAGGATTCTAAAGTATAGTAGCATTAATACAATCTATCTAGACAGTGGCACATGAAGAATACACTATATGAGGGCCTGGCTTACAATCTCCATTCTAGTTCATCCCAAAGGTGTTTGATGGGGTTGAGGTCAAGTCTATGTTTGGGCCAGTCACACCAAAATTCTTCCACACCAAACTCATCCAACCACCCCATTATAGACTTTGCTTTGTGCACTGGGGCACAGTCATGCTGGAGTAGAAAAGAGCCTTCCCCAAACCATTCCCAAAAAGTTGGAATTATAAAATTGTCTAAAATATCTTGGTGAGCTGAAGCATTAAGATTTCCTTTCACTGGAACTAAGGGGCCCAGGCCAGCCTTGTCATGGTCATGGTGTGTTCTTGTTTGAGGTTTTGCTGTTTGTTGCATATTCTTGTTTTGGGCTTTATTCTCTATTTGAGTTTTCATGAGATCCTTTGAGATCCTCATTTTTATTATCATGGACTCTGATATCAGATGCCTTTGGATAAGAGCCTTAGTTTTTGTATTTTTGATATCTGGGGTTTTGTTATTATCTACATCCTCACAGTGTCTTGTCTCTGTGTGGTTTTGTTCTCCAGTGTTTCCTGTTTTATTTTTAAGTCATCTGTGTCTCATGCTTTGTCCTTAGTTTGACTTCCTGTTGTTGTCATTCCCTTGATTGTTTTCACCTGTGCTCCTCTCCCTGCTGTTTTGAGTTTGTACTCAACCTGAGGGTATTTATAGTACTGTCTGTTCAGTTGCTAGTTTCTGGTTTGTCTTTGTTTACTCCCTGCTGGATTTTCTGTTTGGACTTTCTATCAAATGATATTAAAGGTTTGCTTTTGGTTCACTCCTTTGCATCTTTGGAGTCTTGTATTTGGGTCCTTTCCTTTGCCTCACCTGCACCTCATGACAGACCTAAGAAAAACATTTCCATAGCATTATCCCTCCTTCACCAGAATTTACAGTGGACACAATGGAGTCAGGCAGGTAATGTTCTCCTGGCATTTGCCAAACCCAGACTCATTCAGACTGCCAGTTAGAGAAGTGTGATTTGTCACGCCGTAAAACATGTTTCCACTGCCCTAGAGTCCACTCAAGCTCCCAGCACACAGTTTTTGTGTTGATGTTAATGCCAGAGGAGGTCAGGAATTCTGTAGTTATTGAGTCAGCAGAGCATTCGTGACCTTTATGCACTGAGGGACTGAATGAGACACCTGAATCCAATGATTAAGAGGTATGGCCCTGTACTTTTTTCCATATAGTGTAATGGTATGAATAAACTGAAGGCTGTATTCCAAATTAAAAGCCACTGAGAATTTTTGAAAACCCTCAGTCATACAGGGTTTTCTGACCGAACACATTTTAAGAATAGTCACTATCTTAAGCTCTTTTTAGAGGTTGAGAATCGTGTTTACTTTTTTGTAGTACATTCAAGCTCAACCTATATCGGTGGACCTTTGCAGGTCATATTAAAACTTCTACAATTAAGTTTGCATTTCTTTCCCCTTAAGAGTTGTTTTTCCCTCCAGTTATGTATACGAGAAGGAAAGTATACTGTCTAGAGTCTAAATATTACACAATCATTGTGGGTCCAATAAAAAAGACAGTCAGATGGACCTTAAACTACACACACAGTTGTAAGACTTGGCATTTTAAGGGAATAACTGTCATTGCCATTGTAACAGAAACACCTTACCTGGCATGAGCCAATGAGCTCACGCTGCTCAAGTCAAACACAACTATAATGGCTGGAGAAACACAGACAGTTTGAAAAGAAAAGAAAAAAAACAAGGTTGAAACAAGTCTTTCAACTATTTTAGTCAAAAGTTACATTTGTATAGTGAAGATTAATTCACCTTGTGCTCCTCTGTAATAAGTGGAAGCGATACACTTGAACCGCTCCTGACCTGCTGTGTCCCACCTAAAAGAGATCAGATGCAGCTTTAAATGCTGTCTTTGTAATATTTGTCGAACATAAATGAAAGCAAGGGAAGAGAAGACAAAAGAGCTGCCATGTCCAGTGGTCATAGCGCTGCTTTAAATAAGCTGAAGACAGAATACACAAATTATTATCTTAACACTATATTAATTTTACATGTTTTACATGTATGTCTAAATCTGACACAGTGAAGGAAAAGCTTCTCATTCAAGTTCCACTCAACAGCCTAAAAAAGCAGATTATTAAATTATCAGGCGGATGTTGCACAGCCTCACAGTTATATAATTATGCAATTTCATTTAGACACAGATTGCTCATACTTGAACTTCTTCATAGTGAGTATTCAAATATAGTTCTCCATTAAACAGGCCTTGGCAACCTCCCCTCACCCCAATAATGAGATAATGCAGAAAATGAATTAGTAATGGGTGAACTGGACATTTCTCTCTGGTACAGAGACACACTTACAGCTGTAAACTGAAGGGAATGCCAAGCACCTCAAAGCGCTCCATCTCAAAGTCCACTCCTATAGTTGCTTTGTAGTTCTTTTCAAACGCACCCTTACAGAACCTAAGAAGAACAGGGAAAAGGTGATAGAAAATGATAAAATGTTTTGGGGCACTTTCAAATAAAGTGTTGATACTTTCATGCATTAAAGATGTTTACCGAACAACATTAATAAATTAATTTTAAATACACTGCATGGCCAAAAAAATGTCACACTCTAATATTTTGTCAGACCATCTTAAGCGATGATGACTGGACACTTTCACCATGGCATCATTTTGATAAGCTATGGAAGGTCACAACATTTGTCTTCATCAAGAGTTGCATTAATTTTTCACCAAGGTCTTGTGCAGATTATGGGAGAGTCAGACCACCATATAGGGTTTTCTCCAACACATCTCAATAAGATCTGGACTATGAGGTGGCCAATCCATGTGTGAAAATGGTGTCTCATGCTCCCCGAATTGCTGTTTCACAATTTGAACTAGATGAATCCCAACATTGTCATCTTAGATTATATGCCCATGCTATCAAGGAAGAAAAAAATCCGCTGATGGAAAAATCTGGTCATTCAGCATATTCAGGCAGTCAGCTGACCTCAGTTTTTGGGTACATAACATTGTTGGACCTAAATCTGACCAACTGAAGCAAGCACATGACCTTTTTACATTGCTCCAGAGTCTAATCTTTATGCTTCTTAACAAACTGAAGCCTTTTTTCCTAATTAGTCTCACCGAGAAGTGGTTTTCTTAAGGCTACACAACTGTTTAGTCCCAATCCCTTGAGTTCTGTTTACACTGTACATGTGGAAATGCTCTTAGGATCACTATTAAACGTAGCCATGAGCCATGAGATCTTTTGATATTATTTTTATGATTTGATTTCACCAGACGTTTAAATGCTTTCTGATCACGATTCTTCAAAAAAAATTTCTGACCAAGTTTTTTATTTGAAGATGATCCACCACTATCCTTCCAGGTTTAAATGTGTTGAACAGATCTTATTCCAGTTTTAGCTTGAGGCAGGCCAATTCTATGACCCTTCTTGGAGTGACAAAAAAAATCTGTGGTATGATCTGAGTCTTGATCCTGAACGTACTAACTGACTTCAGCTTCTCAGTAGTTCACTCAAACTCAGGTAAAGTCTTAATGTGGATGTGAAGCACACATATGCCTCAGCTCTGTGCACATGTGTGGCTGAAATCAGTTGAATAGCAATATGAATCAAAGTTTCAGTTCTGCAATGGCCTCCAACATATGAAACTGGACTTTTTGCTATTATTATTATTATTATTATTATTATTATTGGATTCATGGTTGCTTCTTACCTGCTGATCAGACATGTTTTCCCAACTGCAACATCACCCACTACAATGACCTTAGCTATATTAAAGCTGGTAAGAGAAAGACAAAATTGTCAGCAATCACTGATGACACCACACAACAACAGCAGCCCAAAATTACACAGCAGCATAAGCAATACCATGAAGAAATCACACAAACAGTTAATAACAGACAAATATCACTGCTGGTGATAATTCTGACTTTTGATTTATAATCACAAGAGAGGTGAAGAAGAGCATTCAGGCAGGGTGGAGTGGGTGGAGACGAGTGTCAGGGGTGCTTTGTGACAGAAGGATAGCAGCAAGAGTGAAAGGGAAGGTTTACAAGACGGTAGTGAGACCTGCTATGATGTATGGTTTGGAGACGGTGGCACTGACAAAAAGACAGAAAGCAGAGCTGAGATGGTTTGGACATGTTCAGAGGAGGGATAGTGGATATATTGGACAAAGGATGTTGAAGATGGAGCTGCCAGGCAGGAGAATAGGAAGACCACAGAGAAGATTCATGAATGTAGTGAAGGAGGACATGCAGAGGGTTGGTGTGAGGGAAGAGGATGCAAGGGATAGAGTGAGATGGAGGCAGATGATCCGCTGTGGCGACCCCTAACGG
>VUQH01011369.1:2761-20123 GCA_015106775.1 Etroplus canarensis
TTTTTTTTTGTTTTTGTTTATTTTTGTTTTTTTATTTATATATATATATATATATATATATATATATATATATATATATATATATATATATATATATATATTATTCAGCTCCTGCTAAACATCTCCTTACGTTTACTTTCGGCTTTGCTCCAAAAAACACGCGAGCAGCAAACAGCTCTCCAAAAACTGTCTCAAAAATGAAAATTCATAGCAATTTAGAAAAAAAAAAAAGAAGAAGCCCATCAGGGACCTCCTTCAAACTTGTGCCGTTTGCCTGAGCAGATCTGCAACCGCAGCGCAATATGACTTTCATTATTTTTACAGCACAGTAAAATGCGGGTGGCCGACAAGAGCCATTATTTCACCATTCTGGAGAATTGGAGACGATTTATGAAAGTATTACGGAACATGCAGAACGATAACAAGCCCGTAATAAAAAAAAAGAGAGAGAGGCGAAAAAAAAAAGTGGCAATATTTGCCAACAAAATCCCACCGGAATGAGTCCTGATGTGAGTTTTGAAGGTTATGAATGGGTTATTAGCAGTAATTTTGTGGTTAATAATAAGGGGGAGCCACTTTATTAATTCCAGCTGGAGATTTTTTTTTTTTTTTTTTTAAAGGCAAGCAGCAACAGTCGGTTATTTGGCAGCCTTCTGATCTTCTAATACGTGATGATTTCTGTAACTTTTCTGCAAATTAAATATCCGAGTGCTTCAGTTTGGAGAGTGTGCAGCTCTCTCTGGAGGCAACAGGTGTTTTCCCTTTTTTTTAAAATCTCTGCTGGACTGGACTAACTCTCCCAGTCATTTACTGTCACGTGATGTTTTCCAGGATGAGCGTGCGTCTCGTGGCGTGAGCGTGCGGGAGGAGGCGCGAGCCGGAGGCCCTCTCACGCAAACCGCGTGTGCTCCCAGCTGAACATTTTGCGGACGGATTTGGAAACTGCATCAGAAAAGGCAATTTTTTTTTTTTGTTATTTTCAAATAAAAAAAATTACCAGAGGCTTCAGATAATCCCAGGAAATCATCATTAGGCTCATTAGCTCTGACCTTGCTTTGCATGCTGGCAGTGAGCGGACGTTGTTCCACGCACTGCGCTCCCATATAAGAGTGAGGAGGCTTTCACAGACAGCCGGTGATCAGGCTGAGCCCACTGTGTGCGCGCGGCAACCCGAGCGGGAGCTTTTGTTTTGGCGCACATGACAGGCCCTGCGCAAAAAAACAAACAAACAAACAAAAAAAAAATGCGCGTTAACTGTTTACAGCATGCTTTGTTTCTGCGCTAGTTGTCTGTTCTTTAAGCAAGTGTGCTTTTGATTATCATTAGAATAAATTCTACATAATATATGCTCAAGTACAAATATTAGAGTTTTTTTTATTTGAAGTTGCTATTTAATATATATAGAAGCCCCCTACTCTTCACATTTTTTAACTGAGTTTTTGTTTTGTTTTGTAATTGCTCAAACAAACATGTAAGCTCATTAATTATTTAAATCACCATCTCAAGCACAGTAGCTTTATACAAATTCTGACACACACAAAAGTAAAAAACAAAAAAACACAACTGTAAAGGTCAACTGAATAAATAATACTTAAACAATAGTAGAACAACATGTATAATCATACATCATCCAATAAAATAAGTAAAATAAATTTTTAAAAAAGGGGAAAAAAGCATCTCTTTTTAGTTGTAGTAAATTCTGTAGGCATGTAGAAGGTTTAATACCTCACGTGTTTATTGCGTCAATAGGGCAATCGTGGGACTCCACCTCTTTGTGAACAGCTCTCTCTGAATTCTCAATGAATATGTAATTTGCTCCATTTGATAGAGTCCCCTCACCTTCTCAATCCATATGTTGTATGTGGGAGGATCAATCTTCAACCACTTAATAGTGATGCACTTAAAGGCTGCAGTCAGTAAAATTTGCAAGAGGTATTTTCTACTATTTCCTTCAAAACCCTCTGGAATTGCACCTAAAATGGCATGTGGTTCCTTAGTGAACGTGTGATGAAACACTATGTTAAGGGCTGCAAACACATCATGCCAGAAAGGCCTAATGCTTGCTTCAAATTGATTTAATTCTTCTACTTTAATTACTGCTAAAAATAATAAAAAATGAAATAATTTTCTCTCATGTTACTAATGGTGTGTGGGGGCTTGTAAACCCATAATGGAAGGTGTGTGTACCTTAAAAGCTGTTTGAAAGTTTTTGTTTTGTTTAAACCACGCATGTCAACGATACGGCCTGCGGGCCAGAATCGGCCGTCGCAGGGTCCAGTCCGGCCCACTGAGTGGATTTGGAAAATATGGAAATTTCAAAGAACCTTTAATTGTATTTCCATCAGTTTTACAATCTTCCTATTGACAAAGACATAGCCCATGGCCTCACATACAGCAAAATTAGAAATTGAGGAATAAAAGTTGTAGTTTTTTTATTGTTATTAATCAAATTTATGACAGAAATGTTTTTTTTAAATAAATAATTTTTAATTACAGGATATGGTCCTCTATTTCTTAGAGCATAAAGACAAATAGGTTTCTTTGATTCACTACAACAGCATTTCTTTATAGTCTGGAAAAGCCGATGATTTATTGTTAAAATGGCAATTCTTTTTCTCCAGACGTCTCAGAGATCGAATATGCAGTTAAACTTCTTTACACTCAAAGTAAGGGCAACATATTATATGTTATTAGGATAGCTTTACTGGTCTGGCCCACTTAAAATGAAAGTGGGTTGTATGTAGCCTATGATGTAAAATGAGTTTGACACCAAGCTAATGGCTCACCCTCTAAATAATTATCTTAACAAACAGAAAAAAGTAAAGCCACCACTTTTTAAAAAAATTTCCTTCACCACTTGCTTGCTATTTAAAGATTAGCATGACCACTACCAGCTCACGTGAAAATTGTCTCAACATAGCAGTCAGGAAGAGGGGGTCCCAGGGTGGAGGCATTTTACCCCAGGAGAGCCTTAGCACTTTTCCCTTTTGCTCCACCGTTTATATCACAATAGAGCAGTGATATAGTTTTTCACTGTAAAACAATTTTTGTTATAGATCACAGTTTCAAACAGTTAAAATGTCCTAACATTCATATTTTATTGTTTGTTTTTTAAAACCTAAACAAACATTTTTTTTATATGTTGCACAAAATGTTATACATACGTAATCCCAAACTTCAGCCTTTAATCTTTAGAAGGTTTCTCTTCTTGAACTCCAAGTAATTGTAGAGCCACGCAGTCCAGCGCTGAGAGTTTTTAAAATTTTTTAAAAGTTTTGTGTAACAGTGCAACACCATTACAGTAGTAACATTTTTCAAGTCAGAGCCCCTTCAGATTTGCACAGTGGAAAACAGTAAAATAATTAAAGTTTTATTAAAAATATATATTAAAACACATAATAGACAAACAGTGTTTAGCATTTACGGGTACTTCTAAAATGTTGCATGACAGTAAAAAGTCATGCATAAAAGTAAAAAAGTTAAGCAAGAAGGTAAGTTTAGCTGCAGTGTCTTTCATGTGTGCTCTAACGTAAGTCTCAAAATGTTTTTATTCAACTATTTCACTGAGTTACCATCAAGAGACCCCCACAACCCCTGTTTTGCCCATTTTTTCCTTTCAAGCTCGACATGCTAAAGAATTGAACTCTTTTAGCAATATCCAATCCATTATTAATATTATTAATATTATTTCCATTGCAAAGAAATCTGAGATATATCTCTCAAAAAGTCAGCACATAAAACCCAAACTCTCAATGAGGCTTTAACTTCAGAAGTAAATGAGAAAATCTGTTTTCTTGCATTTGAGTAGATCTACCCTTTAAATACCACGGACACTTCATACAAGTGCACAACCAGCTGTGTTCAAGCAAGATTTTTCAGTAAAATGTCACGAACGTACACATCCCCTTGACAGATTGTTTCTTGTTATTTTGACTGGAGAGCCAGATCTGGCAAACCTCATTCACATTTTCGTCTCAGAGTCCCTCATGATTATTTTTAGCAGCTGAAAGTGGCTGTTTTCAAAATAAGTTTCCAGCAGTATATCAAAAGATTCCAGTGCCACAGTGGTGGGCTCGCTCTGTGCCTGCTTTCATTTCACTCTGAGTGTGTTTCTGTGTGTGTACGTAAGAGCCTGGGCAGCTACAGGGCATGGAGACGGGGGGACAAATGGATTCCATGTTTGCAGGAAAAAAACACGCTGGAGGCGCAGGAAAACTTTTGTTGTTTATGAAGAACACGTGAAACCAATCAAATCTGAATTATCTTCCTGTTGTTCCAGCTCTTGTCGTTTGCAGTTTTTAGTTCGCTCGCCAGCAGTGTCACCACCCAGCGAGCTGATCTGTGTCTGTGCGTGAAAGGTAGGGAGTTTATAGACGCACATGGAGTGAACTCACATGCACCCACAGACAGACTGACTGCACAGGTCTGACTGTATTGTCACTTGAAGATCAAAAGCCTGTGCAGTTAAGTCACAGTTAATTTGATCCTTAAGATGCAGGGAAAACAAACTTCTTCAATTTATACTGTCCTGATTCACACACACACACACGTGCGAGTTTGCATGGGGATGAGCGTCTAAACCTCAAGATCTGATAAACAGTCTGCCCACAGGAAATGATTTGCAGATCTGCTCAGCATTTTTACTTACTCATCCTTGCATGGAGCTGGACTCGGAAACACAATTCCACTTCTAACCCACACCATATGAACACACAAACAAACTGCACAGGTACATGCAGTTACATTTAAGAGATGCATGCATGCAGACACACCCAGGATACAGACACACATTCATTCAGATGCAGGTTGATTTGACTGTCTGTTTTATTCAAGCCATTCTTCTTTTTTTATTGACTATAAGCCACATATTGCCTTCTACTCCCTTTCTCTCTTTTGCTCTATCTCAACTAAATTTTCCATCGTATTTTCTCCCTCTGGCTTACCTCAGAGAGCAGGTGTTCAGCTCATTGGGAGCGAGCGCAGCGAGGTCATCCGCTGTGTTATTGAAAATTGCCATATATGTTATGAGGGCAACCGCAGTGGACGTGACTCCATTCTGAGTGCAATTACATGTGTCTTCTATGAGGGTCACTGCGTTGTTCCAGTGCAGGAGGACATCACATCATGTGGAGAAGAAAAAGGGTTCTGTGATTACATTTATGAACAGCATTTAATTTTGTATTTGATCAAATTTTGGCTTTTGCACTCCTTATGAGATTTTTATATTACTTCCACAAGTCAGAGCTTTTGTAAAATGACACAGTTGCATTAGTAATTATGATGCCAGATGTGGGATATTTTATAGAGGCCGTTGCTGATAAATGCAGGCAAAATGTCCTCTGTGTTAAAATGTGGTTATGTCACAGAATGAACTCTCAGGGACTTGTGAGAAAGAAAGTCAGGTGTAAGTGCCAGAGAAACTGTTTCTTCTTTTTCTCTTATTTTATACATCCCCATTCCCTTTACAAGATAATCATGACATTAATAAGTTCTTTCTTGACATCATAGGTCCACTAGAGGCCTTCTTGTTAATTTTTTTAAATTTTGGGGTCTTTGTCATGTGTTTACCTCTTTGTCACAGAATGAAGAAAGAGAAAAGACAGGTAAGTTATCGGTCCCTTATACTGTTTGTTTGATAATCTGTAGATCCCACTGTAAATGCTGCAAAGTGTTTCACATAGGGCAATAAGTTCAGAATGAAAACATTGTAATTACAGTTAGGTCCATAAGCTTTGGGAGAATTACACACTTTTTCCCTCATGTTTTTCCTCTGTACACTAAAGAAATTGGATATTCTTCAATAGCCAAGTCAGTCACCTGATCTCAACCCAACAGAGCAGCTTTTCACTTACGGAAGACAAAATTAAAGACAGAGAGACTCACAAACAAGCAGCAACTGAAGGCAGCTGCAGTAAAGGCCTGGCAGAGCATCTCAAAGGAGGAAACACAGGTTCTAGACTTCAGGCAGTCATTGGCAGCAAAGAATTTTCATTCATGTATTCAAAACAATCCTTATATTTAAAATATTTGTCCACTTATTTTTGAGCCTCTGAAAATGGTGGACTATGTATAAAATTCTGAACAATTAACACAATATTTTTGTCAAACCCCTTGAATGAAAGCCAGAAGTCTGCACTTTGATCACATATTGACTGTTTGAGTTAAACCAACTGTAATGAGGTACAGAGGCCCAGTTACAAAAAACTGGTCCGAAAACTCACGAACAATAGAGTGGATGCTGCATAAGGCTTGGGCCTCTGAGTTTAAAGTTTGACTTTCAAACTTTTCAAATCTCCTTCTTTGATTTTAACAATATTATTTTAAAGACCGTTTTGACTATTTCCTGTTCTTTTTTGTAACCTGTGAAACATCTTGTGACAGTCTGCTCTGTCCATTATGCAATAAATAAACATACAACTTACATAGAGTGATGGAACAAAATCTCTTTAACCAAACATGACAGCGACTGGTGCAAAATCAGAGGAATCAATAACATAAACAGTATAGATGAATAGCAACTTTTAAAAAAAGTGCAGTGAAATGAGTGTATTTATGTGGAAATATTGCTGTTCTGGGAATAAGCCTCATCTCACTTTCTTGAGGAAATTATTGTGTTTGCAGTTCGATCTTTAATATTCAGACTGACACAATTGTCTCTATAATGATTTTCAATGATTCAGATAAAAACTAGAAAAGTAAGCATAACTTTAAAGTTATTTGTGAAGCCAAAACAATACAAACTCAAAAAGTGGAGAAACCATATAAAACATGAACTTGACTTTAAATCTGTACATTTCAACAAACATTACAATAATTAAGATAAAGTTTTTCCCCTTACTATATAACTGGGAGTTACACTACAGAAAGTAAGCTACCAGGTCTTTCTTTTTTCTTTCTTTCTTTTTAACATGGCAACGCTGGTCACTTCATTAGATACACCTTGCTAGTAAAGGGTGATATCCTCTTTCACCTTCAGAATTGCTTTAATTCTTCGTGGCATAGATTCAAAAAGGTACTGGAAAAATTACTCCGAGATTTTGATCCATACTGACATGACGGGATCACACAGTTCCTGCGGATTTGTCGGCTGATCATCCATATTAACACTCTCCTGTTCCACCACATCCCAAAGGTGCTCTATTATATTGAGAGCTGATGATAGTGGAGGCCATTTGAGTACAGTGAACTAATTGCCATGTTCAAGAAACCAGTTCGAGATGATTTGAGCTTTTTGGCATGGCATGTTTTCCTGCTGGAAGCAGCCATCATAAGATGGGTACACATTAATAAATGGATTGGCACGGTCAGCAATAATACTCAAGTAGGTGGTGGCATGTAAACAATACCCAGTTGGTGCTAAGAGGCTGAAAGTGTGCCAAGAAAACATGCCCCACACCATTACACCACCACCAGCACCACCAGCACCACCATCACCAGCCTGGTCTGTTGATATATGGCAGGATGGAGCCATGCTTTCATATTATTAAAACCACATTTTGATTCTGCAATTCAGAGGTTGCAGCAGAAATCAAAACTTATCAAACCAGGCAATGTTTTTTCAGTCTTCTATTTTGCAAGTTTGGTGAGTGTGTGCAAACTGTAGCCTGAGTTTCCTGTTCTTAGCTGACAGGAATGGCACCTGGTGTGGTCTTCGGCTGTTGTAGCCTATCTGCTTCAAGGTTTGACATGTTGTGTGTTCAGAGATACTTTTCTGCATACATTGGTTGTAATGAGTGTGTAGTTGAATTACTGTTGCCTTCCTATCAGCTCAAAGCAGTCTGACCATTCTCCTCTGACCTCTAATAACAACAAGGCATTTACAGTTAGAGTACCGCCGCTCACTAGATAACTTCTCTTTTTTGGACCATTTTTTGCAAACCCTGTAGATGGTTATGTGGGAAAATCTGAATAGATTCACAGTTTCTGAAATACTCTGAGCAGCCCGTCTAGCACCAACAACCATGCCACACTGAAAGTCACTTCCCCATTCTGTTGCTCGGTTTGAACTTCACCATTTCTACATGCCTAACTGTGTTGAGTTGCTGCCAAGTGATTGGTTGATTAGATATTTGCATAAATGAGCAGTTGAACAAGTATACCTAATGAAGTGGCCAGTGAGTGTATTTCTAATATTACCATATAAACAGAGGCACGTCTGGGGAGGGGGACTGCATTTAAGTTACTTAAGTAGGAAATGGAATGCTGGACTTAAATCACGGATCTAAATACTTCTACTCCTGTGCCAAACTGTTATTCAATACACAATGATTATTGGATTCTTGTACTTTGCCTTTCACAAAATACCAGCTGTATTGGTGTGAAAGGCACTACACTCAAAATTGTAACTTAGAATTCTTTTATTTCGCTTGCCCCCCCACTCCACACAAACACACACACACACAGACACCACCTGGTCCCCCACACACCCCCAAGCTGCACCAATTCGCACCGTAATAATAGTATTCTAATGTTGCAGAATTATTAGTTTTATGTTCTTATGATGATTTATACATTGCATTGTACCACTGAACAGTGTATATGAGAAAACTACTATTAATTTAGTTACATTTTTATGTGGTTAGGTAATTGCAAAATGGATTGCAGGTCAAAAAGGATTACATAATGGCCCCTTATAGAATAGTAAGACTTCAGTACTAGCAACTGAAACAACCTCATTCTTATATAAAGCTGGCACTCGTGTTTTGGTCTTTTTCTCATTAATTACAGCACTCTAACACACTGAACAGACCGCACATGCTCTTTTTTTAAATGCAATACTTTGGCAAAGCTGGAAGGAATGATCAAAGATCATTTTATCTACTCAGTCAGTAATTTGCTCAGACTCTCAAAGTGGTCAAAGGAGCTTTCCTGACCATATGAAGTGAATATGAAAGCACAGAGAGTCACTTATTTGGCTGAGCAATGTGAGCCATAAAGATCACTTTCCCAGTTCCCAGGTTTCCATTCCTCCCCTGTCAGTAAATACAACAGTAAGTATAACATTTCACACTAACAGAAATTAGGACCAAGGAGAAAAGTAAACATGGGAGAATTTGGGAGCTGGGTATTTTGGAAAAGAAATCCTGTGTTTGTATTAATATTTCACCTCTGGGAAAACTTCTGTCACTGACAATTTAAAGGGCATGCAGCCAACATTATGTCAATTTGCTGTTACGCTGGTATTTATGACTTTATTGAATTAGGGCAGAAAGTCTGTGGTGGGTCGAGATGTTCAGGGCAGGAGGAGAGAAAAAGGAGCAAAAAAAAGAAAGAAAGAAAGAAAGAAATTCAGCCACCAGTTTGGGGTGAGGACGGAAAATCATGACTTATTTTTGTTTCAAATGTGTTTCCGTCCACATATGGTCCTTATTTTGGCCTATATACTGAGAATATCAGAGGTGACCCATGACCCAGCTTCTCAGACTGACATGATTTTGGCTGTCTCACTCTGAGGTCTGTGCGACCCCCATGTCCCCGAAGTTCAGGGGTCACCTACAGGGAGCAGCAAATTAACCCAATGTGTCAGAGCCGGTATGACACCATGTTCAGCCGAGCTCTGTTGTTTTAATATTTTATTCTTTTACACATGCACTTTAATCCAAGGTCTCCTATTATGTGGGCTCATTTAAAATTCTTCCTCTTTCCCCTCTTTTAATCTCACTCATCTATTTCTACTGAAGCCCCACCCCACTACAGAGCAATCCCTTTTTTCTCCTCTCTGACATCTTCTTCCTTTCTTTAGGGCAGGATCTCTCCGTCTGATCTTCCCTCTCTCACTCTTACCATTTATGTCTCAGCCCAGTTCCTTCTCTCTCACTCTCTCTCACTGTCTCTCTCTCTCTCTCTCTGCCTCTCCCTGCGGTTAAAGACGTTTCAGTTCAGCTGTCACAAATTATGTTCGCCTGCCCAGCTGTCAAAACAGGGGGGTGTCCCTTTCATTCCACCTCACATACTACGAAAGGAGATGGGAGGGAGGAGGGCTTTAACGCTTGTGTTTGGACACAAGCAATTATCTCTAATTATTGTTTTTCTTTTCAGTTTCCCTGTCCCAATGGAGGTCCGACGAGACGAACATGCAATAATCCGCTCCAGTCGTCCAGGATCAGTGGGCCCTCGGAGTCCGGGCTCGGTCCTGGGACTCTGTGGCTTTCATCTCAATGTGAGCCAGGAGTTGATTCAAACATGGAGTGAAGGGAGAATTAACCCCTGGGACCCAGCTTTCAATGGGCTCAGCTAAGAGATTATATGTGTTGATGGCAGGCTTTTATATGCACTGGCCTTTCAAAACTTCAGCTGTTAAATCAAGGCACCGCAGTCAGGATCTTCACCTTTACATCTTCAGTGTATGTACCCCGTCATGTCTATTCTGGCACCTCATGTTTCGTCTTTGCAGCTTGAAATGTTGTGTGATAGAGGGTAGCATTTCCTTTAGAGTACCAGAGACATGGCCCACAACTTCACAAATTATACTGTACATGTTCTTAGCTGAAGGACTCTCATCAGGCTGCCACTGGGAGTTTACATTCGATGTGCAGTTTCACATTCCCATGACCAAGAAGCCTTTGGGAGCCAAGCTCTTTTTCGGTGTATGTGAAGTTATGTGGAATAGAGCTTAAAAGTAAAGGCACACAAACACGACAAGAGGACCAGAAACATGCAGCTGGTGTCAGACGAGAGGGATCATCCTTGAGATTGTAATTAATTTGAGTTTGGAACTGACATCTTTGGTGGTCCACGCAGACTTCTAAAGGGAAAAAACAAGGAAACTCCTGTCCTTTTTTTTCAGCCTTGTACAACATGTTGCATGCATCCTTTCATTTCAACATGCATGCCTAACCCCAAAGGATGTTTTGGCAAAACAGAAAACCACAGGTCCCAAATATGAGTGACATATAGGAACATCAAGCAGAGGAAGAAAACAAATGGTGAGACAACAAATGAGTTAAAGTAACGGATCACTGTAAATAACATAGAACAGGGCACAAATTCAAAAATAGCAGGTTTTGACTTCTAAAGAATATTACCCTCCTTTCGCAGGCTTTTCTCAAAATCTTGAAACGCTCCCTTCATGTGCAGATGAGTGACAACTTAAATGAGGAACCTAAAGTGTTTTCTTAAGGTGTTGGACCACTATAGCAGCTGCATTGCTCTTTGGCATTGATTTTCCAAGCCTCTGGAAGACTGCTGGTAGGATGGAATAATAAATGAGAAAAGATATTCCCTGTTTGGTGTTTTCATGAAGGCAGTAGAGAGTGCTGTCTGACAATCTCCCATAGAGGTTCAAATGGGTTGAGATCTGGTGGCTACAAAGACATAGTGTAAGGTATACAACTATGTTAACAAAAGTATTAGTCCACCTACACATTACATCTACATGCTTATCATATTCCATTTATATGGAGTTGGCACTCCTTATGTAGCTGTACCAACACGCTTCTTGGAAGATTTTCTATAAGATTTTGGAGTGTGTCTGTGGGAATTGTTGCCCATTCATCTGGAAGAGCAATTTGTGAGATCAGATACTAATGTTGGACAAGAGGGACCGGTTCATAATCTCCAAGCTTGTTCACCCCATAGGTGTCCCATGTGGTTGAGGTCAGGGCTCTGCGTAGGCCAGTCAGTTCTTCCACACCAAACTCATCCAACCACAGCCTTTATGGAGTTTGCTTAGTGCACTGGGGTGCAGTCATGCTGGAACAGAAAAGGGCTTTCATCAAACTGTTCCCACAAAGTTGAAAGCACAGAATTGTCCAAATGTCTTTAAGATTTTCCTTCACTAGAACTAAGGGGCCCAGGCCAACCCCAGAACAACAACAAAGCATTAGCCCTCCTCTACAAAACTTCACTGTTGCCACAATACGGTCAGGCAGGTGATGTTCTCCTGACTTTCATCAAACCTAGACTCATTCAGCAGTCTACCAGATAGAGAAATGTGAGTTTTTACTCCACAGAACACGTTCCCACAGCTCCAAAGTCCAAAGTGTGTCTTACACTGCTCTGTCTGACTCTTGACATTGTGTTTGGTGATGTAATACTTGTATGAAGCTGCTTTGCCATGAAAGCCCATGACATGAAACTCCGAGATTCAGTTTTTGAGCTGGTGTTAATCACAGAGGATGTTTGATACTCAGCACTAGGCAACCCCTCACTGTAACTTTACGTAGTCTGCCACTTCATTGCTGAGCTTCTGTGCTTTCCAAAATGCTTTTGCAGTAATACCACTCACAGTTGATCGCGGATTATCTAGGAGTGATATTTCACCAGCTGACTTGTTGCACTGGTGGCATCCTATTCCTGTGCCATGTTGGAATTCAGTGAGTGACCCATTCCTTGACAAATGTTTGTAAAGACAGACTGCATGGCTAGGTGCTTGATTTTATACATCTATGGCAATGAGACCGAATGAAACACTTGAATTGACTGATTAACAAGTGTTGCCCAGTACTTTGTCCATATGCCGTATCATTTTCATCCTCTTCAAACCATTTAGTGGCCCCCCTGAAAGATTATTAATCTTTGTTGCACATCTACTTTTATTCAATCCTCAGTCTCTGTCACGTTATAAGTTGTTCTAACAAGAGATATGAACTTGAATAAACTGAATACTACAGAGAATAATAAAAATGCTTAGTATTTTTTAAGCATGTTCTTTGTTATACTGGGTCAGGTATTGTAGTTTACCAACAAAGCCTGCAAGCTGTGCACTACCAAGCCTCTAGTGAACACACCATGCTTTTTAAGTGAAGACACTCATTTTCACATGTCACTTCGTAGCTTAATTCAGCACTGGTGGAAGTCTAGTTTCTGTAACCATCATCTATGGTTCCACAATATGGTATAAAAATGATCACGTTAAGATATGGATAATAATCACATTTTGTATTGTCACTGCACTTTATATGCTTCCTAATACCTCTAAATGTACGAAAACCCCATAGATATGTTTTCTGTCAAGTACTTCAGTTTTGGTTCCTGTTTTAAATGCAGTGGTATTCTTTCTTGTGTTTGTGTGTAAATATTTCTCTAGCATCTCCTCTGTTTCCCTGCCACTGTTTTCCCCTGTTTTTCCTCCGTGTTTGTTTCCTTGTCTTCTCTTGCTGTCAAAATCCAACATCTCCTGTACTTGCGCTCTCTCTCCCGTGGAACGATAGCATTTTCCAAATCATTGATCTGTTCCACTTACATGCACAGAAACCAAAATCTTTACACCACATGTAAAATTAAAACCTTAAGTACCTTAAGGTTTTGTCAGTATTTGACATACAGCTTGCTTGAAACCACTGAATAAGATCACAGAATTACAAGATGCATTTCACTTTTCTATCTCAGCTCAAGCATTAGAAAGGCACAAAGTTAACTCACATGCTTCTCATAGGCTGAATCTAAAGATGATCATCATGACAAACTCAAGCCTCTGGATTTAGTCGCATTACTATATAAATGTCCAAATGTAATGTACATTAACAGACCACCAAGGTAAGTATATATTGGATATTCACACATGCTGGAGAGTATGCTGCTTTTAGTGTGGAATAATTTTGCCTGTAAAAGTCATCTGTGTCACTGAAAACCGCTAAAGCAAGCTCAACCTCATCGAGTTATGAGCTTTCCATGTGCTTGATAGACTGAGGCATAATCCTTCCCTTGGGTTTTTCCCCTGCTGAGCAAAAATGACATTCATGGAATAAGTGGTTGATAGACACTTATGAGGAAACAAATTATTTGGTGAAATGCCTTCTCTTTTATTTGGATCCAGATTAACCTCCTGATGACTTTTTCTGGTCACTTTGGGGAAGTGGGAAGAAATTGACATACAGTGTATGAGCACCTTATTAAGCTGATATGTGAAACCTGATCACAAACATAGCCTATTTTAAAAAACATCAGCAGAAACAGGGCAACATGTTCATTCCTTAAGGTCATAATTGACCCATGATTCTGAGTTTTGTGCTGTTTATGTCTTCCAGTCCCTGTCCTTCCCCCCAAGCCCAGCCCCCATCATCACATTGTCCCAAAGGTAGCACCTCTTGCCCCCCCCACCCCCACCTCCCCACCCCACCTTCCCCTCCTCTAATTCCCCTCTCCCATGGTCTGATCCACTTTTTTTTGTGTCCCCAGTCTATAGCGTGGACATTACATGGCAAATCTCTATTGTCCGGCCTCAAGCTCTGCGTAATCTCTCTTGTCAAAGGGAATATCCAGCGATTAGTCCCCTGCGAATTACAAGGGGTGATCAGTGTGCCTGTTTAGCCCTCATTAACTGCAAACAGGGCTTCATCAGAACCACCCACATTACAGGGACCTTCAACCTCTCACCCCTGACACCTTTCTGAAACAAACTCTTCTTTTTGTATCTTCTTGAGGCATCTGAGTGATTAAGGAGTTGCAGTGGCAGTCTGAACTGCAATCGAAGAGCCACATCCTTCCAGCAACTGGCTTCACAGTGGCATCATGAAGAAGTGAGCAGGCTGGCAGATTGGCATTCCCCGTCTGACATCATCCTTGCCACAATAGTAGCCTTCTTCCTTTAAAACTCTTTTGATACTGATGAGAACACAAGGTAAAGTGCCATTCAGCGACATGACACACAGACCCCGTGCCGTGTTATCTCAGGACCACCCATCCTTGACATATGTTGGACAAACAGAAGAGTTTATAGAAGTAATATCTAGCAGATGGGGGTCAGCCGTTGAAGAGGGCACATCAGAATGGGGTCGTCTATGATGCTGGTCAACTGGTCATTTCTCCCATCCCATTAACCACCTGGGATCGGTATGTTTTGTCAGCTTTTCCCAAGTTTTAGGTTTCATTTGCTGTGCTTTGAAATCAAACACGCCCGCCCCACACACACCCAGAAACAAAGCTTTCTCTGACAAACACATATAAACATTGCGTATATGTATGTGCAACAAAGTCTGATCTAACTAGCCCCACACTCATGAACAGACACACAAGAATTGAGAGTCAGGCATATACAAACACTTTTTTAAAGCAAACTTTGCACTGTCAAATATATAAACCTGCAGTAAACTAGTATAAGAACCAATAATGTCACAGTAATTTATCAGAACTTTGTAGCTTTAGTACAAAGAAACAGCTTGAGCAATCCTGATCAAGCTGTTTCAGAGTTTTTTGGCATGGCATGTTAGCTTCATGGAAGCAGCCATCAGAAGTTTACATTGTGGTCACAAAAATGTGGACATGGTCAGCTACAATACTCAAGTAGGTGGTGGCACTTAAATGATGCCCAAAGTGTGCCAAGAAAATATGTCCCACACCATTACACCACCACTAGCAACAGCCTGAACTGTTGATACAAGGCAGGCAGACCTTATCATCAGAATGTTGCAGCAGAAATTGAGACTCATCAGTCATTTTCCAATCTTCTATTGTCCAAATTTGGTGAGCCTGTGTGAAGTGTAGGTTCAGTTTTCTGATCTTAGCCAACAAGAGTGGCAGCCAGTGTGATCTTCTGCTGCTGTAGCCCATCTGCTTCAAGCTTGTGTCATGTATTCAGAGATGCTATTCGGCATACCTTCGTTGTAATAAGTGGTTAATTTAATCCCTGTAACCTTCCTATCAACACAAAGTAGTCTTACCATTTGTCTGATCTCTGGCACCATCAAGGTATTTTTGCCCAAAGAACTGCAGTTCACTGGATTTGTTCTGTTTTTTGTACAATTATGGTTCTGAAGGAAAAATTCAGAAGATTAGCAGTTTCTGAAATATGCAGACCAACTTGTCTGATACTAACTACCATGCCACATTGTAAATCATGCAAATCACCTCTCTTCTCCATTCTGATGCTGGGTTTGAACTATAGCAGGTCACTTTGACCATATCTGCATACTTAAATTCATTGAATTGCTGCCTTGTGATTGGCTGAATAGCTCTATTCTCATATCTGAATAGATATGTTAATAACCAGTTGAACAGGTGTACCTAATAAAATGGCCAGGGAGTGCATATATGCATGGGCTCTAACTTTGATTAATAACATTTTCTCTTTTGCAGCGAAACACTTCTAAGTCTAAGAGATTAAAAACATATAGTTTGGTACAGACATCCATGGTTTTCATTGGCTAAACCCATTTCTCGACTTTCACCACAAGGTTTACATTTATATTTCATATTGAATAGTCTCAACAGCACCATGAAATATTGATACAGACATTTATGTTTCCCTTGAGGACCAGGGGCTGGATTTTTTTCTCACTACTAGAAATTCTCTGTGGTTTAGGAGAGGATGCTGCCTGACCAGAGGCAGGAGGCAGAGGACATAAAATCTACTTGCTAGCAGTCAATGCACCAGACAGTTACTTATTATAGTCTCTGACTGGTGCAATTAAACAGAGAGGCAAGCTTTGTACTGGTGAGCTGGCAGGGAAATGACCGTCTAATCTGCATTCTATCTGATTTGGACATTTGCTTTGTCGCTTCTATCAGGAAATGTCTAAAAAAGTCTGGGACAGATCTTGCACATAATTACAACCCCAAAAAGTGAGGCTATTATGGAATCCTCAGTGGCCACCGCTGCTGTTGCTGCTACCACTGCAAATCCTTCGCGCCATCACTATAGCGCAAAACTATTTGATGCAGGATTTTGGATTCTGGAACAGTGATAGAGCTCCATGGTCTCTGGAACTGATTAGATTTTCAGCCATTCTGAAAACAGAAATTTGCTTCTAGGTGGTGTTATCTTTAAATTTTCTCTGTGCGACTATTTGTCCAATTGGCACAAAACAAAAACCAAATTGATCGTGGGATCATAAACTTTTATGGCGACACCATATTATGTCTGCCGCCACTGCCATTTCCTGGTGTTTTCAAACAATGCGATGGAATCAACTTCACAGCTGCATAGCAATCCAATTTAATCATCAGGTCAGGACAGCATTAATGAAGAAATTAGGGCTTTCTGAGATATACAGTAGGTACGGAAAGTATTCAGACCCCTTTAAATTTTTCACTCTTTGTGTCATTGCAGCTATTTGCCAAAATCCAAAAAGTTCATTTTATTTCTCATTAATGTACACTCAGCACCCCATCTTGACAGAAAAAACCAGAAATGTAGAAATTTTTGCAAATTTATTAAAAAAGAAAAACTGAAATATCACATGGTCATAAGTATTCAGACCCTTTGCAGTGACACTCATATTTAACTCACATTGTGTCCATTTCTTCTGATCCTCCTTGAGATAGTTCTGCTCCTTCATTGGAGTCTAGCTGTGTTTAATTAAACTGATTGGACTTGATTAGGAAAGGCACACACCTGTCTATATAAGACCTTACAGCTCACAGTGCATGTCAGAGCAAATGAGAATCATGAGGTGGAAGGAACTGCCCAAGGAGCTCAGAGACA
>VUQH01011392.1:4889-15454 GCA_015106775.1 Etroplus canarensis
TCTGTGTCTGTAGAGACGAGCTGAGGGCTGCAGCTGGATGGCTTTGGTCAGGTCCCCCAGAGCCTCACTAATGCGGCCCAGAGGAGACAGGATCTAAACCCAAACACACATCCAATCATAAGTTTCTAGCCCAAGTTCATCTTTTCATTTGCTTGATGAAAAAAAAATACTGTTACAAAAAAATAATGGTACAGGAAAACATGGTTAGATCATTACAGCTGAAAATAAAGTTGGCTGATATTCAGCAATGCAGGTAGGGTCTGGATTAACAGGATTTTTTTTTTAAAAAGGCCAAAATTTTTTTTCCTCTGGCTGCGAAAGTTTTCTGATTTATTGCACATAATGAGTTAAAAATGGAGCTATAATGACATAAAGTCATTTTCTTGGTGGTTTTGTGGGATAAAGGCAGGTTTGTGCAGTTAATAATCTATGACTTCAGCCACAGCTATATTCATGAGGTAAGCGTCACAAAGAGGAAACGGTTGGCAAAACGGCATCAGAGTGAAACCCGCAGAGGGAAATTCTCTTTTTGGTACTTTGAGCGCCGCCACAACACTGACCATGGCTGCTGAACTATTGAATCATGACTGTTTGAGTGTCCCAGTACTGCTGAATAATGCCATGCCTAACATTCCGATGTATCTTAACACATACTTAACTTACTTCGATCACACTTCTGTCTTTTCAGAACTTTGAAAATGACTTGCCAGTTATGTCCAAGGCAGCTAAATCCTACTCCAAAATGTAACAGACAATATCATTCACTAGTTATGCACTAAACTCTATATGTGGTGTCAGAATATATTCCAAGATCTTCTGAAAAGCACCTTCATCAGTAGCCATGATCATACATACATTTCTTGAGAATCTGAAGCTGCTTCTGAAAATGTCAGGAAAATCAGGTCGGACCATTGTCCAAAGATGTTGTTTCTTACATGTAGCACACAACAGGATGTAGGCTACATCTGGCATGTTCTCACTTCTGGAATTACTCAGTGTGGTTTACGGGAAGGTGCTGGCTGAGTAAAGCACGCAGGAGGCAGGACACAGTATGATCACTGGCTAGCTGTGAATTCAATGGACCATAACCTGCTCTATGCACTGGCACAGTCGGATATAGCACTGACTTTGTAGGGAGCCTCAAAGGGTGATGTCTAGAAAAGCTCAGGGATTCAAATCATGTGTGAAAACTGCTCAAATCTACAAAAAACCTGTTTGTGGAAGGTATTTGTGAATAATGAAAGTTAAGTTTGATTGAAATAAACTTTGTATTCTAAGTAGCAATCTAATTTGAACCTTCTTCTTTCGACTGCTCCCTTTAAGAAGTTGTCACAGTGGATCATGTGCCTCTGTCTCACCCTATCCCTTGCATCCTCTTCCCTTACACCAACCCTCTGCATGTCCTCCTTTATTACATCCAAGAAGCCTCTCTGTGGTCTTCCTCTTTTCCTCCTGCCTGGCAGCTTCATCTTTGTCCAATGCATCCATTATCCCTCTTCTCCATATGTGCAAACCATCTCAGCCTTGCCTCTTTCATCTCCAAACTGTTCAACCTGAGCTGTCCCTCTGATGTACTCATTCCTGTCCATCTTGATCACCCCCAGTGAAAATCTCAAGCATCTTTAACTTCCACCTTCTGTCTTTTCAGTGCCACCGTCTCCAAACCAACCATCATAGCAGGTCCTAATACCATCTTGTAGACCTTAGCTTTCAATCTTGCGACTATCCTTCACAAATCACCCCTGACTCTTGTCTTCACCCACAACATCCTGCCTGCAACCTCTTCTTCTCCTCTTTTGTGCACTGTCCAGTGCTTTGCATGATTGGCCCCAGGTATTTGAACTCATCCACCTCTACTCCTAAAATCTTCACCAATCCTGCCTTCCTCTCATTTATACACATGTATTCTGTCTAACCTAACTTGAACAGTCAAATTAAATCTTTTAGAATAAAAGCAAAGAAGGAGTTCCCAAGACATGGAGAAAAGTGAATACTGTGAGCACATTTGCAGCTCATTCACATTTTTCTGTCTGGCTGATGACTCACTGACTGCAGATCTTTGCAGTTTGGCTGCCAAATATGTTTTTACATCAATTACACTCAAATCTCAACCTAAAAACTTAAAAACATATTTCCCATTTAATACAATGATTGCATCATAAATATACTGCTGAAACTCATTATTAGAAGTGGCCGAGTATATATTTGAACATAGAACTGGTCAGCGATTTGGTGCTTAATGATCATTACAAGTAATTGCCTTCATCCTGTTTAGCTGTGAAACAAGATGAAAGCAACTAAGTTCTCAACAGGGAAATATAATCATTGCTGCCAAGAGCTGTGGTGCTGAGGTTCTTAAACTGTAAAAATCCCCTACTGAAGCATGCTAATAATAAACATTTGGCACAGAATCACCTCTCACCTCTGCTCTCTGCTCATAAACCTCAGGCCAGTTTGGCTCGAGGGTGATGACTCGGTTGAGCTCGTACAATGCCAGGTCAGCATTCTTTATGTCCTGGTATGGAGACACAATGGGAGCAAGTGGTTACATTTTAGTTGACATGAAGCTTAATATACCGCGCACAAACCTGGTAACTAAGCGACGAACAACTCAAAACACAAAAACTGATCTTCAACTGTTTAATTCTTTTTACTTCCTCTGGAGGGCACACACCCATAACCGCAGCATCTTGGCAGATTACATTTGCATTGACTGAATGTCATTCTGCATTTACCTGAAAGTGCTGGTGTCAACAAAATCCAGGATTCCTTTTATTTAGAGAACAAAATCCCTCAAAGGCATCCAAAACAGTCGCATACAGACAACAACTCCCTGTGCTGTCTGAACACAGCAGAGGTTAGATTTGATTTAAATCTGATTTTGAGACCAATTTGGCAGAAAACAAAACAGGAATTTGAAAAGGTGTGTGACAAAATTTTATATGTAGAGTCGTGCAAATAAAGGCTATCCATTAAACTAAGCAGGCGTGCATACTGTTAAGCATGAGTCATTTGCTTTGAATAATCTGAAGACCTTCACAGCACAGCACTGAATTGTGTGTTTCTGTCAGACTGATTATTCATAAATCAGCAACGTTTTTCCCTAAGGAAAAATGCTAAAGTGATCACATTTATACAGCCTGCATTTCAGTCTTTTCAATCACATTCTCCCACTCACACAGGATTTATTCATACACAGTGAATACACAGAGTGACCTTCCAATTACTGGACCACTTGCTCGTACCTTGAGAGCCACAACCTTTTTTTATTGTGGAAAGACATCCCTATCTTTTATAATTATCTCATTACAACATTCATTTATCATGTCACATTATGGTTTTATTGATGATTTTGCTTGCCTGTCTTGCAATACTACATTTAGTTTCAATCAGTGTTTCCCTTGCATAATATCTAGTTAAGATATTATGCAAAGGAAACACATGCAAGTTCCAGGGTGCGCCCTCCCGCCTTCAGTCCAGCTATCATAGGACTGAAAGCAGGAGGACGCACTCTGGACAGGTCGCCTGTCTATGACGGAGAGACAGACAACAGTTCATGCTCACATTCACATGTGCAACCAGCTTTAGAATCACCAATTCACGTACCTTGTGTGTCTTTGGATTGTGGGAGGAAGTTGCAGTACTCGCAGAGGACATGCAGACTCCACACAGGAAGGCCCCCAGACAGCTTAAACGAGAAACCCTCTTGCTGTGAGGTGACAGTGCTAACCACTGCCCCACCACTTATAGTCATCTGTTTTATGCACTGTTGTTTTCTCATATTTGTGAGAGTTGGGGACAGCTGGGGATAGGAATGCCACTGGTGGAGAAACAACCTGGTATTTTTATTCATTCTGGGAAGGAGAAGGAAGCTGACATAACCAGCATAAAGCAGTCCTGTCTCTTTTCCTCACAGCCTCCCCATGTCATTGTGCAAATAAAGGAGCCTGTTAAAGCTGAAGACTCCGTCTACAAAACTTATTTTCCACAAGCCACGTAATGTTGCTCATTCATCTTTGAAGAAAATTTCTTTTTTTGTTGCCCTTTGTTGTGACAGTGGAAAGAGTAGAAAGACAGATTAACCTATGGCGTTAACATGTGCTGTCTGCTCTCACTATTCGACCATCACCAGCAATGTTGCTTATAATCAATACGGGCCACTTTAAATACAGTTTAATGGCTGGCAAGTAAATAATGTTAATGTTACTACTATAGCACCTTTCAAAGAGCCACAAAATTAGAAATAAAATAGAAAGCAGACACGAAAAGAACATAAGATACTCAGGAGGGAATTTTTTTTTTTTTGCTTTTTGGTTGTTGCTGCAGGTAGAGCTTACAGTTAGCCACGTGCTGACTCATGCACAAAAAATCTGACGAACAACCCAAATATGGAGGAAATCCATTAGGATACAAAGATCCAAAGATTCAACGATACTTTATTGTCATTCCAATTTGTACTTACATAAGAATGGAGCGAAATTACTTACTGAGGCCCCGGTAACAGCCGATAACAGCAATAAAATAAAATAGAATGAGCGTGTGTGTGTCAGAAATAAAACTAGCCCTAAAAGACACACTGTTATTGGGCATGGTACTGGGAGCTCGAGAAGTCACTGCACTACTGCGTGCTGTCATTCAAGGCAATCACTGGTGACGGCACTTTCATGCTGACTTTAGTCAACGCATGAAGCTGGTTTTAAACACCGTCAAGTTTCCTGATTCTCTGAAGTTTGTAGGTATGTAATAAACAGTCACGTAAAAAAGACAGTTTTCACATGACAGTCCTGTGGAAAAAGTAAAAACACCCTTAATGCTTCTATGATCATCACCCACTGTGACCACCTCCAAAAAAGTCAGAGTTTTGGCATTTAACTGGTCTAGAACATGTGTTAACACAGTGTCACAATCTTACCAGGACTACACATCCCTGCAAATTCACCCCAAGGTCAGACCGTTGGAGAAATTACAAAAAAAAGAGCCAGGCCTCAGTTAGCCTGCATATTAAAGTTCATGACAGTACAATTAGGAAAAGGCTGAACAAGTATGGCTTGTTTGAAATGGTTGCCAGGAAAGCGCCTCTTCTTTCTAAAAAAAGAACATGGCAACATGGCTTAGGTTTGCAAAGTTGCGATGCAACAAGCCACAAGACTGCTGGAACAATGACCTTTGGACAGATGAGACCAAAGTGGAGATATTTATCCATAGTGCACTGCGCCACATATGACAAGAGGCACCTCATGCCAGCTGTCAAGCACAGTGGTTGAGAGGTGATGATTTGTACTTGTTTTGCAGCCACAGGACATGGGCACCTTGGTGACACTGAGACAACCATGAACACCCCTGTACACCAAAATATTCTAGAGTCAAATGTGAGTCCATCTGACCAACAGCTAAAGCTTGGCTGAAAATTGTGTAATGCAACAGGACAAGCACAGCAGCAAATCTGCAACATAAATGGTGAAAAACAAAAAAAAAGTCAAGTTGTTGCAATGGCCCAATCAAAGTCCGGACCTCAACCCCATTGAGTGTGACTGTGGTGAGAATTTAAGTGAGCTGTGCATAAACAAACGCCTTCAAACCTCAATGAACTGAAAGAACATTGTAAAGAAAAGTGGGCCAAAATTCCTCCCCAACTATGTGAGAGCCTGATGAAGTCATACAGAAACTATTATTTCCAAGTTATTGCTGCTAAAGGTGGATCTACAAGCTACTGAATCATGAGGTGTGCTTAGTTTTTTTACAGGACTGCATGACAACTTTCTTTTTCATGACTGTATTCGGTGTTAAGGCCATAAAGTGCAGCTGTCACTTACCTGTAAACTTTTCTTGCCATACGCTATCCCTCTGCCATAGATGGCACTGACAAGCTCGGGGTCACCCTGTATCAAAAGTAAAAAAAATTCTCAGCATACACAAGGAAATGTGTTCTGTTTTGTGTCATAAGAATTTCTAGATTTCTAAAAGGATAATTAAGTGGGAGGTAATTTGTGTAAAACTTTAGTAACATGGATGCACGCACCTGTAGTAAGAGTGAAAAGTGTTTAATGGCTTCATCATAAAGACTGTTGCCTATGAGAACATAACCTATGGCTGCAACGACAGAAAAATACAATGATGAAAAGTTGCATTTTAGCTGCACTAGTTAGGTGCTTAAAACAGGATTTAAACAACATCCTGACTTACCAAGTTCTTCATTTGTGTTGTGGTTATCTACGGGGAAGGGGATTTTTTTCTGTTCTATAAACACTTTGGCCTGGTTCTGCAAGAGACAAAGACACGGCAAAGAAATGGCAAAAGAAGAAGAAAAGAGAAATGAGAAATGTCAAGAGAACCACCGAAATGAATTCCTTCCTGTGTGAGACAATTTGATTGAGTGGAGAAGAAACATAAAACATAACACTTAGATGGTGATGACACTTCTGGTTTCATCTTCTTGGAAAGCTTTAGAATTTAGTGACAACTTGGTATATAAAAAATATAAGTGTTACATCATAACATTTCAAGGGCAATTTCAAGTGCTATATATAAAGGTTACAATGAGGAGTTCTTTTCTACAGAAGGAAGAAAATCTCAGTGACTGCAAAATGAAATGACAAAACAATTCTGTGCTTTAAAATCCAAATGGAGGCAATGAAGATTTTAATGTAGACCTACGGCTTTCACAAACACACATAAAAAACACAATCTATCAGCACACACACACTACTGCATTAAAAGGCAGTTTTTTTCTCCCTCTTTAGGCGTCACCTTGTATTTGCTAAGTAAACCCAAATGAAGGGCAGCACTGCAGTGGACTTACTGCATGCAAATTTGACAGCATGGAAATGTTGCTGTGGCAGCATTCTGGGTTTCCGAAGCACCCACAAGACAACTGACAAGGCAAAGTCTTGTCCCTTTTATGTTAACAGATATCCCTATGTAAGTAACACTGAGTGAAAAATTCTGGGCCGACAAAATTGCAGCTTTTTGTTTCCATTTATTAGATTAGTGTCCAAGGATCACTAAAGAAGAGGCCAAAATTTCCTACCTAAATTCATATCTGCACAAAATAGCCTTCATGTCATATGACATGCCATCAGTTCTTCATTTAATTGTATTTTTACACCCTGTTTGCTGCATTAGCACAAAGTATGACACCTGCATTTTTTTTTTTAGCATAGACTTGCCTCCATTTCATCATGAGACACTTTCACACAATCCAACAAATGGTCTTGTAGCCTCTGGTTCAGAGCGCTCTTTGAAAGAGGTCAAGTGTCTCTCAAACGGAATGTTCAGTTTCCGCTTTAACTTGCTTCGCACCATGTTTGGATTAACCAGCTCTTCCTGACGGGAAAAGTCAGGGCTGCTGAGGTCCCTGCTCCAGCTAAAGCTCAGAGCTTTCAGGACACCTGGACATATCTTATTGCACAGTAGCGAACATTACTTAGCATCATTGCCATTATTCCCGTTTTTACCTTTAGAGTCCCTTAACAAAGTCAAACCTAGCCCCATTTACAGTACATATAACTCTTACATCTTCTTGTCATGTATAATAATTGTATGTTTTTTTTATCTTCCTTTTCATGCACACTGATGATACACCTGCCATATGAGACGTCCGATGTAAATAAACAAACACTGTTCACTCCAATCAGCGAATGTCATTTTATTCCATAACTGGCCGACTGAACGTCTGTTAACAGAATGGTGCAGTGCGTGAGCCGTCAATACTTCTCTCGTGTTCTGCTTTTTTTGGGCCCTGCTCCTTTTTTGGTGAGGACCTGAGTATATTTTTTGGGTTTGTAACCTCAGAGCAGTGATATAAAAGTGAACTGACTGACTGCACCTTTAGGTGTGGTTACAAGTGCAAGAGGCCAAAAGCAACCACACCCAGAACTGTGAGTTTATATGTTTTTATGTACATGCAGCGAGTCTGTTAAGCATTTTCACTTAAACTTTTCCTTAGAAATAAAGGAGACTCTTTAGGTTTGAACTGTGGCTCACAGCTAGCTGAAAGTGAAAACTTGAACACAATGTCATGTTGTTTTTAAAAAACATCGTAAAAAAAAAAAAAGAAAAAAAAAGAAAAACATAGACCCTATATATGTAAAGGCTTCTTCTGCTTTGCCACGCAAACATTTAGCACACACAGCAGACTACAAACCACCTTTTCTTTTTTCCTTTAATTCTAAAGGAAAGGGTCACAGGCCGTGGCTGCTCTAGAACTGACTAATGCATGACATCTCACCAGGATCTTCTCTGCATTAAGTGAGAAGACCGACTCGCAGGGCGGGTTGCTTCCTTCCTCGCAGTCTGGATCTTCCAACTGCAAAATTGAAGACTCTGTAAAGACAAAGATTCAAAGCATTTATTTACGGGGAACACAACAGTTCACATCTGCGTGGCATTTCAGGCCGTTACAAGTCCTTCAGGTTGCATTACACACTCTAAAATTTCAAAGAAAAAATTTTGGAGATGTCGAGCAGGCCTGACCCAACACACAGTGGATTCCAAACCCATGAGGCATTTTAACAACGTGTTCCCAATGAAATCCACATAATTCCTCAGATCAAAAGGCAAAAGCTTCAATTCAAATCTTGACGGGCCTTCGGCAGTCTTTAATCGCAACAAACATTCAAAAACGGTACCAACCGCAACCTTTTCTCAGCTATCATGATAAAAACAACTGTGATATTATTCTATTCAATTTTGTGTATTAGCAGGATATCGGGTGGACTGAACGGAACTTGATGACTGTCTTAGATGCTAAAGGCCGTGAAAGGTAAAAAAATATACGCAAACATGGAAAAACATTGCTGCAGTGCGCATTTTACAAAACTGTAAACTTGCACGACTTTATCATCTGTCTTTACTCTTTACTATGAAAATCAAATGCTCCATTACCCTAAAGACTGAAATTTAACTCAAGTGACTAGAACCCAACAAATACTATGCTTGTGTGGGAAATGTTACTACAGTTAAAAAGGGTAAATTGAACTTAAGAAACAAACCATGCAGGTTACAGGTTTGGCATTTAAAATGCGAAGGAAAACTCAACAGTAGATCTTTTAACTGCCTTGTGCAACAGCTTTTATACTTACTTCTTCTGGCTTAAAATTTACCATTGGTGGACTGGCTATGGACGCAATTACGACATATGAGTCTATGTACTGGCCATTAAACAACAAACTTTTTTTCTATGATTGAGGAAATGAGAACACGCTTTAAAAATCTGCTATTAATCACAACCCTGAATAATTTTCCCCTTGAAGAAACAATAAAACCTCTTTGGTGACTGCCAAAAATTTCTTACACGCAAGAAAAAACATTTAAAGAACAGAAAACAACTGTTTAAACTCTTAAACAGCTTCCAACATCTCTCACACACACACACACACCAGAATTTAACTGGTCCCAATTCAATTCCTGCTCACTTAATCAATAACAATAATAATGACAAAATAATAATACTATAATAACGAAAGTTACAAACAAGTTCACTGAAAGAAATCTGAAATACAGTTAAAACTAAAATCCAAGAAAACATTCAAAAAAGACAAGATGAAAAATTAATAAAATAAAAATCAAAACACTGCACATAAAGAACTTGACGATAAAGAACTTGCTGTTCTGATCTCACTCCGCAGTTTGGGGCTCTGATGGCAAAAGCCCAGTCACCTTTGTCTGCTCGCCGAGATCTCGGAATAACCGGGAAAGCCACATACAGGTCTATGTAAAAGTCCAGGTAAGTGAGGGGTTAATAAACCGTTAATGTACTTTTTTTTTCTGCAAGGTCATTTAATGCTTTCAAAGTCTTTAGTAAGATTTTAAAATCAGTACGAAATTTAACAGGCAGCCAGTGTACTGAAGTAATGTGTTCACATTTCTCAGTGCGTTCAGGCAGGGCGTTCAGAATCAGCTGGAGTAGGTGAGGTGAGCGGCAACTGATGCCACTGTAAAGCAGGAAATAATACACGCAAGCATGACCTTAGACCAGAATGATCTAATCCTGGAAACCTTTTAAGTGCAAAGAAGCAGAACCACCTTTTGCTCGGCATTTTTTGGTCAATGAACCAAGCGTACCACAGGGTAAGGCAGCAGAATTTTTTCCTGGACCAATATCTATGACATCAGCTTCATCGCTGAGGAAGTTTTGACACAGCCAGATTTGATATCAGAGCAGAGGAACATAAAGCTGTGTGTCACCTGCGCTTGCGCGCGCACACACACACACACACACACACACACACACACATCATAACAGACTCATGCACACTGTCATTAAAATCTGTCATAAAGACAAACTGAACTGTTTGTATTATGGTCCAATTCAATTAACTGAAGGCAAATATGTGTGAACTACCGTAGAACTACATGTATTCTGGCAGCGCAACTAGTACAAGTCAAGCAGCCCCTTGAGCAACTGAAGAATTACAGAATAGATGACGACTATGTAGCTGGACTCGAAAAGCAAATGATTTCACTGGTTTACACATTCACCTCACAAGCAAAAGGTCCCCGGTTCATTCCAGGTGGGGACAAAAGCCCGCTCACCATGGAGGGTTGCATCAGGCAGGGCATCTGGC
>VUQH01011394.1:4073-15688 GCA_015106775.1 Etroplus canarensis
AACAGCAAGGTGCAACACATTAAACAGTATTTGTCTCCATAAGGGTGAGTGAGGTCCAGCTGTGAGGTCCAGGATGAGGTCCTCCTTCCCGTGGCTGGGAATAATGTCCTGCGAGTCCCATTTTCCTGTGGCAGTGATAATGTTCTTGATGAGAGCAGGTCAGGCAGCTCTTCAGGCAGAAGGACCTGCATGAGGATTTACTAGGTGAGTAGCCAAGGTTCTGGTAACTACTGGGCTTAAATAGCACTGATGATGTATGATGATTCCCAGGTGTGCCAGCATACTCCACCTCAACCATGCCTTCACCTGAGAACTGAGCACAAGGATTTAATGCCCATTATGCTTTCCCAGACAGGGAAAGTATAATGAGAGTAGAAAAAATAGAAAATCAGGATCTGGAGGGCAGGGGACCCTGACATGAACACAGTGCGGTTCAGAGTCACTGAGTCTCCTGGTTGGGCAGAGTTGGACTCTGGCTGCTGGAGGGAAGTGCTATGACTGGATGAAAAAAGAAAGAAAGATTAGTGTAACGTCTGAAAGACTTTACCTTTTAAAACCAAAACTGTTCCTCTGTCAAATTGAGTGATCGTGATGCTGATTTGCCCACAGTAGTACATGGCTTAGTCCAACCCATTCACAGGGGCTCATAAGCAAGTGTACTCCTAGTGCTAGTCCCAAACCCAGGTAAATGGGGAAGATTGCATTAGGAAAGGGTATCTGGTGTAAAATCTTCTCCAAATCAATTATGTACGACTTCCATACTGGATCAGTCGCAACCAGGGTTAACAACGATTGCCTCTGGTGCTGTTGGCCAACATGGTGCCGGTGGAAACTATGCCGAAGACAAAGGAGGGGGAGAGGGGGAAAGTGTGTTAGGAGGCAGAGAGAGAAGGAAAGGGAGGACCACAGAGAAGGTTCATGGATGTAGTGAAGGAGGACATGCATAGGGTTGGTGTGAGGGAAGAAGATGCAAGAGATAAGATGAGATGGGGGCAGATGATCCCCTAACGGGAGCAGCCAAAAGAAGACAAAGTACATGGCTGAGTCCAAGTCCTGGACATTAGAAATGTTCAGATGGTAGAACCCTTCTTGCATATGAACTGTAAATAATTTGTTGTCTTTAAACTGGTTGAGGAAGCTGTTGGAGTCGGGGGAATGTTTGCAGAATAACCACATTATCTGACAAACCGATCGGGCATAGCTTTATGGCTACCTGCCTAATATCGTGTTGGTCTCCCTTTGCTGCCAGAACCGCCCTGACCTATTGAGGCATGGGCTCTACCGGTTCACCACTTTTCCTTCTGTGGACCACTTTTGATAGATACTGACTGCTGCATGCTGGGAACACCCCACAAGAGCTGCAGTTTTGGAGATTCTCTGACCCAGGCATCAAGCCATCACAATTTGGCCCTTGTCAAACTCACTCAAGTCCTTACAACTGCCCATTTTTCCTGAGGTCAAACTGTACACACACGTATTCTTTCAGCTTGAAAGTGTGAGTAACACTGCTCTAAGTAAAAGTATTTCAGAGTGCAAAATAAGCACAGTTTTGATTCAAATGTTTACAGCAGGGGTCTTACATTACATAATATTTTTGACATCAAATCGTGAGGCGGAAGTAGGGGTTGGGGCCGGAAGTGGCCGGTGGGCCCGGAATTTGAGACCCCTGGTTTACAGAAAATAGCAGATGCTCACACGCCACTGATCTTCATGTTCCTCCTTCTCTGGCTTCTTTTTTGAAACACTGAATCAGGGCTGTCCAGTTAAGATAGGAGGAGAAAAGGAAGGGACAAGAGCTGATGACATAGGAAAAGCAAGGGAGTACCCATCAGGGGTAAAGAGGGCAGAAAAAAGGGCAGGGAAAGGGGAAGAAACTGGGGTCAGGAAAGTCAAAGAAGCTACTGAGGGTGAAAAGGGAAGTGAATACTGCCACTGAGGTGGAAAAGGGAAGTCAAAGAAACCACTGAGGTGGAAAAGGGAAGTGAAAAAAGCCACTGAGGTGGAAACAGGAGGGGCAGGGCACACAGGATGAGTTGGGGAAGCAGAAACAGGAGTCAGGGAGGAGGAGGAGGACAGAGGAGGAGTCATGAAGGTGGAAACAGAAGTGAGTGCCAGAGTGGATTTAGTGTGCAACTCTGGGGCAAGCACAGGTGTGGGCATGGAACCTGTCACTGGTTTTCATGAGACAGTTGAAGGATCCTTACTGTTTAGTGCTGGCATCTCCCCCCCCCCGTCCTGGTTGTTGGTTCCTCTGCCATTGACACTTCTGGGAAAATGAAGGTTGAAAATACATACATCTATTTAAGTAACACTGAGAAACACATGACATTCAATGACAACTCATCCCCCACCATGTACACTTTTGGTAACTTGTCTACATTTTAATACCAACCCATGGTGTCCGTGTGCTAGCACGTTTCAGTTTTTTTTTCATTTTGCAGTGATTCTCAAATTCAGTCCAAGTTTCAGTCATTCAAATCAGTCTTGAGTAAATAATTTGTATGTACATTTGTTCATACTGACATTTAGAAGCCTTTCATAAGTCCTTTTAATTGTTGCAAGAGCATCCTGAGAATGTTCCATGTCCTTTTGCCACAAATAGAAGAATTCAGAAAAAAATAAATAAAACATTGTTACCCTGGCCAGAAGGAGAATTGGATGGCACACTAATAGTTCCTACTTGTGGAGCTGGAACATAATTTATTCAAATCCATTAGACGTGCTCGTTGCGTTGTGTCCCAGTGTGTCGTGACATGTCCTTGTGTGTTGTGATGTGTCCCTGTGTGTTGTGTTGTGTCCCTGTGTCTTGTGGTGTGTTTGCTCTCCGTGGCGCCTGTGATGGGCAGCCTTCAATTAATACCGTCTTCTTCACTGCATGTGTGCTCATTGGTTTCCCTGCATGTATGTGCATAACAACATAAGAGTGTGTATATTTGGGATTTGTAATTCCCCAGTGAGGAATAAATAAAAGTGTCTTATCCTAAAACATGTCATTCTGGATCTATTCTGACGGCAGAAGTAGGGTAATTTACTCATATGAAAGTTCTGTCTGTGCTGTGAGCTTACAAGCACAGAAACTTCAGGAAATTTCGAATTGTCCCGTTTTTCTAATTTGAGAGAAATGTCAGTGAGTGATATGATATCCACACATGGAATTCGTGAGATTCTAGCAGTTCCATATTTAGTAAGTGAGAGCACACATACTGAGCAGAGGAGGTCAGAGAACCCTGGGGGATTCCTCTGGTCATTTTTTTTTCTTGCTGCTGTGTCATTACAAGATTAAGATGGCTGCTTACAACAAAATGCTGAAAGATACAGAAATTGAGTTCTGTGCCTCAAGATTCAGCACTTTATCTAACAGTTACAGTTCTTTGCTGCCTTGAAATGCTCAGTGGGTCAGAGGACTTGTTTGGGAACCGGAGGGTCACTGAGGACTGAGGACCTAGAGGCCATCCAAGATCCGCTAATTCAAGAGTGTGAAGGTGAACGCCTCTTTCTTCTGTGTGTGTACTGGCTGCATGCAAAAAGTTTGTGTGCAACTAACTAACAAGAGCGTGCTGGTGATGCGACTACGCGCCTATTTGGTTTTAACGTCAGGACAGCCAGGTGGTTTGCACTGATACAAATTCCAGTGAATGCAAATGCAAACCCTGCAAAGTGTTTGTGTTGGACGAATGAAGCTATTATCACTATTTACTCTGGACATTTTTTTGAGATCACGTAGCAGTTTCACTGAACTACAGCCCTGACACGGACTCTGCTGACAGAGATGAGCCGAGCTGTGCCTTGCAGTTTTTTTTTCTGTTGAAATCTCATCAGTTCTCTTTTTTTGGCGATCCGGGGTTGACACACACTGTTTAGTGGTTTAGTCAGTTCAGTTCAAATGATCCCACTCCCCTGTAAAGCCCCAAAGAGGAGTAAGGGACACTCGATCTGACTCTAACTTTAAATTTGGACTAATGGGATTTATTTCCTCTGATCCAGAAAGCTTCTTATTTCAGTGCATTATTGTAGCTAGTATTTTATAATCTGCATTCATCACTAACTGTTTATAATGATTTGTCTACATGACTGAATGCATTGGGTTGCTGCCATGCTGGGGGAGGTTAGGGTTAGGGTTGGGTATTTGCTTTAACACGCAGTTCCCTGCTGGTCCAGAATCAGTCTGCAGTGTGGATTCATTAGACCACACTCCCCACTCTGGATTATCAGATTTGGAGGGGATAATTTCTGGGAAGCATCGGAGAGGAGCTTCCTGACAGAAACACGGCTCGGAATCTCGGAGCGATGAAGGAGTAGGTAAGGACTGGTCCAGGCGGAAAGGAAACCATAACTCTTCTGCAGTATAATCATGTTGAGGTGCTTTTCCTCGTATTTCAGTGTAGTCCACAGACTGCCAAACTTAGAGGCATATGGAGCAGAAATGAAAGTGGCCATGAGAGCTCAGACAACTGGAGAGACTGAGATAGACAGTGAGGAAACAGACATTAACATCCTCCCTTTCCTCTTCCATTCACTTTCACAGCTCAGTAACTGGACCCTGACAGCTGTTTCCAATCCTCTCAGTGTCTGTGTGTGCTGTCTTCACTCAGTCCTTGGTCGGAGCTTCCTGTTTATCTTCACGGCAGTTTTTGTGGATTTCTAGATTTTGGATTTCTGTTGACTCCCATGCTGGACTTTGTTCTTGGACTTGGCATTCAATCTAATAAAGGTTTGTATTTTGCTTATTCTACCCTGCATGTAAGCCTGCATTTGGTTCCTGTTCAGCATATGACAGCTGTCTACCTAACTGTGTGTCTGATCCACATGAAACTCAGCAGGTGTATTGCTTGGGGGAATGAGTAAATGCAGTCCCAAGTCATTTGGATGAGTGGGTTTTGTAGTTTGTTTAAAGGTTTTACTTTGTTACCTGTATCGTGTGTGTGTGTGTGTGTGTGTGTGTGTGTGTATGTGTGTGAGGAAGGGCTGATGATACTCCTTACAGGTTGAATGTACACATAAACACACACACACTATTCATGCAGCATGCAGTGAGGGAGGTCGGGCGAGCAAGGCTGCAATGTGGGGGTTCGGTGCCTTGCTCAAGGGCACCTCGGCAATGCTCAGGGGGTCTTTTTAGCCCTGGTCTACCTCCACATATAGGTCCAGGGCAGGGTCTTGAGCTGGCAGGTCTTGGATGGCCACCGGGTCCAGGTCCGGGCGGGTCTTGACTCCCAAATGAGTCCTCCAACACACTGAGCTGTTGCTGCCCCCAACCCTTGAATAGTCCTTCAAGTGATGTGAAAAATATGTAACTGATTACCAATACATTTTAACATTTACAAAATGTCATCGTGCTGATGGTCTGCAACTTGAACTGGTCTCCTCCAAGAATATAGGAACAGCAAGGACAAGTAACTGGTGTTTACCGTTGCCTCTTAACTCTTTTGTAACCCTTTCATATTTAGTCCAGATTTTTTCTAGAACTGTTTTTATTACCCTTTAGGGATGAAAAGAACAATTCAAGTGACATTTCCCACAACTATGTAATACCATATTTATCTGTCTGTACCTTTGGCTTCTCCCTTGTATTTTCCCCAAGGGGTCCCCACAGCAGATTAATCCGCATTGGTAATTTGGCAGGGATTTTATGCCAGATGCACAACACTCCAACTTTCCATGTAAGGCAAATATGTAAACCACTACACTATGGGGAGCACTATGTAACAACATATTTATAAGGTTCTTAAACTTTTGCAAACATTTTAGATTTCCAAGACTAGGGCCAAACATGAGCTCAGTATGTTTGAGTGTTGGCTGATGTGCCACTATAACAACAAAACATGTGCATATTTAAAAACTGGCTATCAAATTGCTGTCCATTGTAAAGACTACTATGCATGAAAGAGTTAATCACTGAATTCATTTGTTTCATTCAGTCCCATTTCCACAGGTGCGGAAAACCAAGCAGCTAGCCATGCAGTCTGTTTTTAAAAACGTGTGAAAGAAACATGTGAAAGAATGGGTCATTCTAAAGAGCTCACTGAATTCCAGTGTGGCGTGTAATAGGATGCTACTGCTGCAATTTCTTCCCTTCTAGATATTCAGTGATCAACTGTATGTGGTATTATCACAGAGTGCAAGGATTTAACTACTACAGCAAGTCAGTCATGAAAGTTAAAGAGCGGGGTTGCCAAGTGCTGAAGTGCAGAGTGCATAAAAATTGCCACTCTTTCTGCAGACTGTATGATTCCAAAATGTAATTCCAAAATGAAGGTAGTTAATGATGTTAAAGACTGTTGTGCTGATGTTTTTCTTCACTGCTCTCACCATTTGTCTGTTAATAGTTGTTGTTGATTTCCTTAGATGATTGGTTCAATGCCCATTGCTCAGCACTGGTGGTTTCCTTCTTTTTCAGGCATTCCAATTTGTGGTACTGGCTATGCCCAATGTTTTAAAATAACCCTGATGAATTTTTCCCCCTTGTCCCAGCTTTGGAATGGCATATCTCCCATAAACAACAACTCTCTTGTCTTCATGCTGGCCTACCCCTCATAACTACAAATGCAGTCTTCACAGGAGAAAGGCAAAGGCAAACTAAGAGTCAATATCCAGGGCTACTTAATGACTAAACAATTGATCTTATATGACACATTTTGAACAACAAAAAAACACCTGTTGCTCGGCATGTTGTAGTTCTTGCTCTCACTCACAAAATGTGTGGTATTCTATGTTGTTTAACATATTTAGATGTGATCTCACACATGAATATATTCTTGGGTGCACATCAAAAACCAGTGAATTGGCCTTGCTGTTCCAGCACTTTTGGAGGGACTGTAGCTGGGTGTGTGTTTTAATTTAAGGGTCCTGCGCTCAGTTGTTCACACAAGTACTGCAAAGAGTTGTGTGGTGAGTGACTAACCTCAGGAAAGGTTCGGCAGGTTGGGATTTCAGAATCGAGCACACAAAGTGGGATGGGGTGTCACACTTTATTGTGGAGAGGACTCGCAAGTTTCAGCAAAAAACAGCATTTTTTCTTCTTTGTCACTGAATGAGTAGTTGGTTAATCACTACATGAAAAAGTCATTAGAAAAAGAAATCATTTTATTCCTCCAATCTAATGATACAGTTTGTAGCTGCATAATTTTTATTATGTTCACACGGAATGAAAAGAAAGATATTAATCAGCTGATATACATGTGTTTGATAAAACTGTGGTTTTGATGAGGTTTCAGCGAGGAGGTTCTGGTAGCACTTTTGAGTGTCAACACTCTCATGGGCCAGCAGGTGTCAGTGTAGACCAAGGACACTGCATAGTGAAGCAGGAGGGTTGCATCTACGTCTTCACACTGTGTCAAGAGAAAAGCTTAGGCCATCACTTCTTGGTATTTGTACCAACAGGGCTGTAAACCACTTATATTTCAACATGAGCACACTCATGTGGCCCTATATTTGGTAACTTCTGCGTTGCTTGATTTCTCTTTCCTTGAGGCTTCAGTTTTATGACACCTGTGTAAAAACAGCAAGGAAGCACCTTCTATGGGGCTTTGAAGAAGTGCTTCACTTCAGTTGTAGATTATGGTAAATGGTGTGCACTTATATAGCGCTTTCATTCAAAGCACTTTACAATTACACTCATACACCAATGGTGGCAGAGCTGCCATGCAAGGTGCTAACCAAGCCATCAAGAGCAACGTGGGGTTAAGTGTCTTGCCCAAGGACACATCAACACGTGGGCCGGCGGAGTGGGAATCGAACCTGCAATTAACTGATCAGAGGCCAACCGCTCTACCTCTGCACCACAGCCGCCCCTGAACGTAACTAAAAGTGGGTTACATTTTTCTCGCATTTTTTTATGGGACACAAGATCCTCCCGTAATGACAGGTTTGCGCCAAGAAGGGCATCCAGCTTAAAAACTGCACTAAATTACCAATTTGGAATTTTTTGCTGTGGTTACCCTTTGGGGAAATACCATTTTAATTGTTCTTTCTAGCAGAATTGAAAAAAATGGTAATGATGTTTCTTGATATTGACATTAATATCAGCAGGATATTGTCAGGAAAGCTATATTTTTTATTTTAGTCCAAATAAAGTGTATTTTTATAGCACAAAATCACAAGTGATATTTGGCTATTATACTATCAGATCAGTACCTTATAGTTTTATTGAGAGAAAGCCAAGAATTGCCTTCGACCCACACTGCATGGACAAAAGTTTTTGGCCATGTTTTATGAGCTCTCGTTCAAAATCCATAAGCATTAATATAGAGTTGGTCCCTCCTTTGCAGCTATAACAGCACGTTTTTAGGAAGGGTTTTTGCAAGATTAGCTTAAGTTGCAGGAAAAGGTCAGACATTATTACTGAAATCTAGACTTTTGCTTTCCTACACAATTTTTTTTTTGCTGACATTTCAACTGCTGCAGACTCAAATAACTATGACATCATATTATGGAATGCGTTTCTAAGCTTCCTTATAGATATCAGGTAGATTTGATATGTTCAGTAATAACTGTCACTGTTTTAATGTATACTATACGGACAACACCTACACATTACACAGGAGCTTTTGTTTTTAGCTCAATTCAGTTTTATTTATATAGCGCTCTTTCATAACGTAAGTCACCTCAGGGTGCTTAACACTGTAAGGTACCAAATAACAATGAATTACAATAATAAAGCCTAGAAGTCATAAATGGATAAACTAGTTTTTCAGCATCACTCTGCAACAGGGTGTTTTTAATTTTGGGGATATTGCGGAGGTGAAAAAAGGAAGTCCCACATATTTGTTTAATGTGAGCATTAAAGGACATATCCTGGTCAAAAATAACTCCAAGATTCCTCACAGTGTCACTGGAGGCTAAATGAATGCCATCTAGAGTAAGTAGAAAGAGTGTTTCTGAGGTTTTTAAGGCCAAATACAATAACCTCAGTTTTGTCTGAATTTAAAAGTTGAATATTACAGGCCATCCAGGTCTTTATGTCTTTAAGACATGCCTGTTGTTTGTCTAATTGATTTGTGTCATCTGGCTTCACAGGTAAATATACAGTTGACATACACTGTGTAAAAAGACATAAACATTTCTTCTCACTGTCTGAAATTAAATCAGACTAAACTTGTCCATTTGGAAGACCCATTTGTTCTCAAGCTTCAACTTCCTGGCTGATGGCTTGAAATGTTGCTTCAAGATTTCCACATAATGTTCTTTCTTTCTATTTTAAGGTCACCATTTCCTCCTGCAGCAAAACAGTCCCACAGCATGATGCTGCCACCCCCATACTTCACAGTTGTTCTCAGGTTTGCAAGCTTTCCCCTTTATCCTCCAAACATAATGATGGTCATTATGACCAAACAGTTCCATTTTAGTTTCATCAGACTATAGGACACGTCTCCAAAATTAAGCCTCTTTGTCCCTGTGTGTGTTTGCAAACTGTATTCTGGCTTTTTTTTATGTTGCTTTTGGAGTAAAGGCTTCTTCCTGGCTGAGTGGCCTTTTAGCCCATGTTGGTTCAGGAATCGTTTGACTGTGGATAATGACACACTCTTACCAGCTTCAGCCATCATCTTCACAAGGTCTTTAGCTTTGGTTCTGGGGTTGAGTCACACGTTTTGGACCAAAATACGTTCATCTCTGTACGGGTAATACATAGGTACCCATTTCAGGTATCTTTAAACAGTGACTCTTATTGACTGAACATAGCAACACACAAATCTACACAATATCTGAGAGGAACTTTAAAAGCATATCCTGTGAACTGATGTCATAGTCATTTGACAGTTCAGCAGCTGAAAACTGAAATTTAAAAGCATATGTGAAAGAATGGTTCATTTTAAAGAGCTCACTGAATTCCAGCGTGGCGTGTAATAGGATGCTGCTGCTGCAATAAGTTAATTCATGAAATGTCTTCCTTCCTAGATATTCAGTGATCAACTCTAAGTGGTATTATTACAAAGTGCAAGCATTTAGGTACTACAGCAACTCAGCCATAAAAGTGGCACACATAAAGTGAAAGAGCAGGGTTGCCAAGTGCTGAGGTGCCAGCTCTCTGCAGACTGTAGGCCTGTAGGAAGATCAGCACAAAAACTGTGCACTGGGAGCAGCTGCATGCAAGCCTTGCATCATCCACAATGCCAAGCACTTGATGGAGTGGTGTTAAGCATGCCAACAGTGCACTCTGGAGATGTAGAAACATGCTCTGTGGAGAGGGGTGTTGCACTTCTCTGTCTGGCAGTCGGCTGGATGAGTCTGGCATTGGTGAATGACAGGAGAACCTTATCTGCCTTGACTGCACTGTGCCAACTGTAAAGTTTGGTGGAGGAAGGATAATGCTATGGGGTTGTTGTTCTGGGGTTGGCCAGGGCCCATTAGTTCCACTAAAGAGAAATCGTAACCCTAGTACTGCAGGACCTCAATATATTGATGTCCCAGATAAGTTTTGTGTACTGCCAGTGATCTATATATACTTCTGGTGTTTTTATTCACTGCTGGTCGTATAGCCGGCAGTACTAGGGTTAATGCTTCAGGTTCCCAAGCTATTTTGGAAAGGTCTATGCTTCCAGCTTTGTGGGAACAGTATGTGGAAGCCCACTTTCTGCTCTAGTATGACTGAGCCTCACTGCACAAAGCGAGGTCCATTAAGGCATTGGATGAGTTTGGTATGGAAGAACTTGACTTGCCCACGCAGAGCCCTGACCTCAACCCTATCAAACACTTTTATGATAAAATAGAGCACAGATTGTGAGTCAGACCCTGATGTTGGATGAGAGGGTCTGACTCACAAATGCTCTTCTGGATGAACGGGCAACAGTTCCCACAGACACACTCTGAAATCTTGTAGACCAACTGCATATTAATGCCTATGGATTTAGTAAAGAATGTCATCAAAACTCCTGTAGGTGTAATATGTATGCCATCCAATACTTTTGTTCACATAGAGTATATTTAAATAGAAACTTTTATTTACAGAACATATCAACAGATGATGTGATCTGTGATCTTTATATTTCCTGATGAGTATCAGGAAATATAAAGCATATCCTGTGGTCTGATGTCATAGTTCTTTGACACTTCAACAGCAGTTCTAAATTTCAGAGATAATATCTGACCTTTTCCTATAAACTCAAGCAACTACTTGTGTGATGAGTCAGGTAACATTTTGTCTACATAAAGTGACTTGAAGCAAAGCATGAAAATACACTGTTGTAAGTGCATAGCACAATGAGGTGACTTCAACTTAAGTAGGCATTTCTTAATCACACACTTGGTTTTAGTCATTGTGTGTTAACAAGCAAGAAAGGAAATACCAACAACAAATTTGTAACACATCTTTTTTCAATTTCGACTCTGGTCATGGGCAGTTTGGTTAAAGGTCATCAGATAAAGTTTTTATCATCTCAAAAACTCAACACAGACTTAAAGAGGAAATTCAATGATTAGGAAATGACAACCCACACATATTATGATAGTTTCAAATAACGGTATATTAGACTAAAATAAAATGTTCTCACTGACAGCTGACTTTAACTTTGTCGACATCTTGACTCTCTTTATAAATGAGTCTGGTTTGACACTTGGCTGTAGTCTGCTTCATTTTTTTTTTTTGTGTGTGAATGTTCATTTTGAGGTGTTGACTTCCT